>CM073760.1:131257514-131415852 GCA_037127475.1 Arma custos | reverse complement strand
CCTTCCCCCTCACTGGGTTATTCTATTAATAATGGTCACGCCCTTCGAGAAGAACCTTGTCGACAATAAGAACTTCTTTACTTTTTGTGAAAACCGCAAGGAAAGTTTTCACTCAGTCGCTCTATTCCAGGATAAGTGTGAATACGAACGTTCAGGATCAGTATGATACAGATTCAGAACCGGACTAAAACCATAAAAAATAAGATGGAAAAGTGGCGAGTTAGATTATATTGCTTGACTAAACTAACGAAAAATGTGAAAAAGTCAATTTTTAAATATTAGAGTTATCCGATTTTCATCCTGAACAGAAAAACCTCACTAATTACTTCATTTCCTAGTTAAGCTTGAATTAAATCGAAACCCGTCTTAAATTGCCCCGTATTAATGCCACTTCTTTCTAACTGTATACAGTTATATATTAACTTCCCTTACTTATATTTTCTATTTTCTTTTCATACTTTAGAGTTCATATTTATAAAACACTATTTTCAATTTTTAATTTTTGAAATTTATCAATATTTTCTTTCTATATATGCTTGTATTATTACACTTTACCTATGTAACCTCTAGATGTCTGGTAGGTATCATATCCATATCTATAATTAAACTAGTTTTTTTCTATATCCTTCATATTCCACCCCTTTTTTCTATATTTTAATCTTCTCATTTTGTATCTTTTTTATCTTTCTGGACATTTATTTTCTCTATTTTATATTCGTATTCTTTAATTATTATATCTGTCACTATTTGAATTTCTGTTCATCATCTACAATTTTAATTTTATCTATCATTATTTTAATTTTATTATTCTGTAACCACTCTTATATTCATTATCTTTATTTATCATATCTATTCACTATTTCTTCATATCTAGTCACTATTTTAATTTCCACACTTGTACCACATTACTACATTACTTGTCACCATATTCTTGTTACTGCAACGTTTTTTATATATTTCTGTTTGTTTCTCTCTCTTAGCCCTGAAGATGGCCTACAATGTAGGCCGAAACGTCGGCACACAATAAATAAGTTACACTTATTTAGGTGTTTTTATTGACTGCACCCCCAACTATTTCTTCCTTATATTAGAAGATACAGTCGACCAATTCTTCTCTAACATAAACAATTAATGTAGGCATTTACGAAGGATGTTTCGGCCTGTGATAGGGCGGGCACCTTGCTCTACCCGCTGCTGCAACGAAGCAGTTGAATGTAAACTCGGATTAAGTGGAGGAGTGGCTAAAGTTGCGAAAGGTAGACAACACGGGGAGTGCTGGTTTGTTTGCTCCTGAATCAGGCAAACATCTGAAATTCAAACAGGAGCAAACTGGTTTGGCTCGGCTTGGTTTGGTTTGGACGGACCTTCCAGAGGCTGCTATTAAATTTGAACGCTTCAGCTCAGACCAAACACCTCCCGAATGTTCCTTCTGGTTTGTTAACCTCGGAACACCTTCACTTTAATCTCACGCTTGCTTCTCGTCTGGCCCTTTATGACATGCGCAGTATTTATTTTTAATAATTTATTCAATGAAATTAACAACTGTATTATACTAATACAAATAAATAGAATGAATGTACACATTGACATGAAATGACAATTAGAGAAACTGCCAGTGGTAGTACTCCCAATTTATGCGATGTATTCACGGGGAAGAATGTTCATTGAACATTACTTTAATTAGGATCTCGTTGACTTACGTCGATTATATATTTATTATTTATTTTTCATTTATTATTCTTTTGATTGTGATTATTTTTAAATATTTTTATTTTGAAGAAAAAATAAAATCACTGCGAGAACACGGGGATATAGGATCGGAGAAGCGAATGGATTTGTCTGGCTTGGTTACGAGTCCTGGTAGCTCAGATGGTTAGAGCACCGTGCTAGAGATGCGGAAGAACCGGGTTCGAATCCCAGCCAGGAAAAATCCTTTCTCTTCAAAATAAAAATAATTAAAAATAATCCCATAAAAAGAATAATATTTAAAAATCAAAAATAATAGTTTAAAAAATTGAAAAAAAGTTTTTGCAGCTAGCTAGAACTAAAAAGTAGAAAAACATTATTCAAAAAAAGTAGAAAATGATTTATAATACTCAAAAAGTTTACATTAAGAATAGAGTGATGAACAAAATATTTCATTTTATTGTAAAAAAGATTTTTTAACATAAATCAATAAAGACTCTACTTCTAACATATTAGTCAATAAAATATTTACGATTTTTTACTATACAATTAATTTTTTGTTTATTACTCCTTTTCTATTAAAGCGGAGTGGCCATATCGAAGGTCCTGGGTTCAAATCCCGCTGCTTACAAGACTTTCATTTAATCTGTTTGCAGCCGGAGATGGATCATTGGGATCTAGGACCCTCCTGGGGCTCACCCAGCATATATTAAATGGTACCCAAAATAAGGACGGAATCTGGCAGTTTAGCGAGATCTACGACAAGTAACCTCCCAGGAAAACTGTTGTCAAAGGAACAGTACAGTCTCTATCATGTACTAAAACTCCAGACTCTTCACGTGTTTTAATGCCAGTTTTTTCCTATAAAAGCGTGTTTTTGAAACTATTATTTATTTATTTATAGGAAGTTTGACTTTGTAATAACTATGACAATTCTAGATAAGCCTTCATGGCAGTAGAATCAATTAACGGAATAGCGTTCCTCCTGAGCGCCTGCCTCGAATACGAAAGAACACGAGGAGTCGACCCTCGGCCAATACAAGAGATAAGATCGCGGGCACAGAGAGGTCTCATTGAATCCTACTAGCGCTGACCCCCTCCGGTAATTATTCCGTTGGGTGTCACCAATCACTTCGCTATCTTATCCAGACATCTCCATTCCCTGCTGGGCTCTCTACATCACCCGGAATCAGTGTCCCGGCTTGTGGATAACATCGGCGGGTAGATCACTTCATGTTGAGCATTCTCGTCGTGTTCTTCCAGTAAAAGAGATTTATTAAGGGGTTGCAGTGGGGACTACATCAAGCTACTGGCAAGGATTTCAAATTAAATAGCGAGCAGAAGTAACAAATTATTTTATTATTGTGTGATAACAATAAATACAAATAATGCTAGTTCTGTTAAGGACCCATGAGTTCCATGCGTGGATATAGACACCCTCCTTGGGCCTCTATTAATTGAGGAAAGAAAACATAGAAATTGAGCGTGATCCCGAACAAATCACCTCCCTGAACAATTTCCTAGAAATAATACAGTCTCTATGAAGTACTGAGCAAAGACTCTTCATGGGTTGTTGAATTACTGTTTTATTTTTCTTAAATATTTTATTTCCATTTTTATAAATATGTCACGTAAATCCTGTAAAATCGGGAACATACTTAAAACAATAAAGATAACATTTATTAATTTTGGATAAGTTATGAGCCTTACTATTGAGGTTATTGCGGTATGAAGGATATTGGATCGATGGGACAACGCATGCCAGGCCTCCAATGTCGGTAGATAATTGTTGCAATAAATCCATCAGGAGGGAAGAAGGGGTGGTCACTCGAACGGGGCGATATGAGGAAAATTACAGGGGCTCAACCAATAGCTCAGGGGTTCAAACCCTCTACCTAGGGATAGGGGGTCTCCAAGATTGGTCATCACCAGGGGGTCGATCCTGTCATGTCACTGATTGCGGGAGGTGGCAAATGTTTTCCTGCCTCTCTTCTTGGATGGGCGTGATTCGTTACGAGCCTCTTCGTCCTGAAAACGAAAGAAGTGCAACACAATTTATACTATGCTTTATTATTTTTATAAATATATGAATGTATATGCGTGGTTAATACTTGGATGGGTGACTCAATTGAGTTTTTCAATCATAACAGAGGTAAAAGGCTTAATGATACTCCATTTTCGAATGAACCTTGACAACACCACTATCAGGTGAACCTAAAAGTTAAACCCGAGGTAACAGAGGAAACAGAATGGTTGTACACCTCATGCGATTCTATGGGATCCGGGATTGGAGGCAAAGTGGAGGGAAATTGAGGAAGAGGACGACCCAGGAAGAAGAGGTATGGAAGGATTTTGAGAAGAGGGGACTCCAATGGAAAAGAACCTCACAGTTGGTGGGAGACCGCCAGAGCTGCTGGAGAAGACTGAATAGAATTTCTCCTCACAATGCACAGGCAGTTCATGAGGAGAGAATATGATGGTGACGATCGATAATATATATATATATATATATATATATATATATATATATATATATATATATGAATGTATGTACGGATTAAAAATTTCAAATATTTTACCCACATATCAAACGAAATTTTGGAATGCCGAGTTTTGTTGATTTTCTTGCTGCGAGAAATGTTTTTGAAGAATATGAGCATTTTTTCTTTCTTTTTATTGAAATTTCAAGAGAAGACTTCTAAGAATATCATTTTATTGGTAGGTGTCAGCCATAATTATGAAATAAAGCAGTTATTGGAAAGAATATAGTGTAAATACTAATTACAACATAATGAAGGAAGGTGATGTTCTACTCTAAGTAGGTGAATAAAAATATTTAGTAATTGACAAGTTTTGAATAGATAATATAATTTATATTCGAAGCAAGAATGAGAATATATATATATATATATATATATATATATATATATATATATATATATATATACTAATGATGTGGGCGACCCGGGTTCGAATCCCGGCTAAAACAAATCTTTTCTCTTCAAATTAAAAATATTTAAAAATAATAACCATAAAAAAAACAGTAAATTATATATATATATATATTTATATATATATATATATATATATATATATATATATATAATCTTATAGTTTTTTAAATAGTTTCTGAAAGCAAGAAAGGTTTAAACATTTATCTTTAATTATTTAAAGTCAGGCTTATTTTTTCTTATCACAGATGCAAATTAGTTTTAGCATATTAGCTTCAGAATTTTCAATTTCTCTGAAAATGTTCCTTGCCTGTTGATTACATTACTCTTTTTTAATTTTACTAATTGCCTGAATGGGATAACTATTGATGAGATACCTTTGACCATTTTAATTCTTCGACATAATTAAGAATTAACTAGAAAAAATTAAACACTTTAGGTCGGATTGTCTTTTCCCGTAGCCTGTTACACGTAATTAAAATATTTTTAATATAAAATACATTACAGTAATATCTAAGTAATGAATTCTTTTATAATTTACTGATATAATAGTAATATCTATTTTTACTGATATTACTATTGCTGATATAACAGTAATGTATCACTAATGGAGAGAGCGGAGTGGCTCAGTGGTAGGGCACTGAGTTGCCATGCTGGAAATCCTGGTAAAAGGCAAGACTTTTATTTAGTCTGTTTGCAGCCGGAGATGGATCATATAGGATCTAGGACCCTCCAGGGGCTCATCCAAACTCTATAAAACGTTATAAAAATAGGGTACCCAGAATAAGAGGGAAAAATCTGCCGGTTGAACGTGATCTAGGACGTCACCTCCTTGCAGAGCCGTTGTCCATGAAACAGTTCAGTCTCTACCATGTACTGAACCCTAGACCCGTTCAAGGGTTGTAGTGGTATAGGTCTTTTTTTTTTGTATCTAATGTATTCTTTTATGTTTTTATAATTATTGGTCATTTTTTATGAGTTATAAATATTTTTATTTTTTAAAGAGAAAGTTATAAATGTTATGAGTTATAAATATTTTTATTTTTTTATTTTGTCCTCGACCGGGAAGTGCCTTGGATAGCTCAATTGGCAGAGCGATGTCACGGTGAGACAAAGGTTCCGGGTTCAAATCCCGGTCGAGGGCCTATCTTTTCTTTTTAAAAAATAAAAGTATTCTTTTATTGTTTACTGATTCCAAATCTTTCCCCTTCAGATTAATCATAATAAAATGGCTTAGAGATTACAATCTTCGCTAGCTTACAATAAGCGCTGTTTGCTAACTTGCCTTCAGGGAATTCTTTACAAACTCAAACCCGTAATATCCTACATAACACAATCCTTCCACCTGTGAATCTTCTCCAGTCTTTGACATTTACCTAGTCTAGAAACGAATATTTATTAATATTGAAAAGTAAAAAGAGACCTTACATAAATGTATGGATGCCTGAATCGGCGAAATATTGGACAGATAATTTCTATATCTGTTTTGGTTTGGAGACTTAAGGGCTTTTCGTTGGAATTTTTCCACGGTCAGAATATTAATTAATATTTCCATTCTTTCAACAACTATACTCTCCTATCTCGATCCCCGCTATGATGCTGTCTCTTCTAATATATTAACCAGGTATGTGCCCGGCAATTCCGTGATGTGTAATCTCCATGATTTTTGAGCGTAATCATGCATGTTTTCATTTATATATTTATTCTTTAATTTTCATTTGCAATGCGCAATTGCTCATTCAGGAAATTTGATCCGTGTTATTCTCTTTACTTTTCTACAGAAACATCAAGTTTGGGAATGGAAATATCAATAGTTGAGTAGGCCTCTTGGCCAATGTCTTTTTAATCTTTTCCTATCAAGTCCAGGTAACAGGGAGTAGGAAAGCGGAAGAACGAGTGGGTTTGGGTGATATTGTGTCGATGAGTGGAATGTTATGTATTTGTTATGAATATATGATTTTATAGTGGGAATGTTCATGACGTTGTGTATAGTGTAATTCGAAATATAACATGGTGCATTAAAATTTTTTTTGAGAAATTTGGACTGTGTTATTTCTATGTTGTATGTGTGGACTTGTTTTGCTGAACCCCAAAAGTCTGCTCCATATGTCCAAATAGGTTTTATTATACTGCTATAGATAAGTCGTTTGTTTCGTATGAAGATGAATGAAGATGTGTAGTCCAGAAGATGTGATAGTTGTTCGTAGCGTATTGTCAATTCTTGTCTTTTTAATTTTTTATGTACGTTCCATGTAAGTCTTTTGTCTAAGTATAGTCTGAGGTAACGTACATAGTTTTTCGAAGGTACTCAGCTTTTCTCAATTTAGGACTGCTGGACAGATTTGCGTAGGGAGAAGCTTACATGGCTCGATTTTGAGGCGTTTATTTTGATTTGCCATTTGTAGAACGACTTTTCTAAATCAAATAAATGATTTTGAAGAGCTATAGAAGCTAGGTTTGGATCTCGGTTTGGAAGAAATAATGGCTGTATCGTCAGCGAAGGTATAGATAATGCTTCACGGATGCTCAGGAATGTCAGAGGTGTAAACGGAATAGAGAAGAGGGTTTAAAACCCTGCCTTGAGGCAGACTTCTGTATTGAGGAAATAATAAGGAAATTGAAGAGTCAACGGAAGTACAGAAGAATCTGTCTTGGAAAGAAGATTTTAGAATTAAAAAGTAGGAGGTAAGTGAGGTTTTATTTTCCAGAGAGGACCATTGTGCCAGACAATATTAAACGCTTTTTCAATATCAAGAAAAACCGTCGAACAATATTCTTTTTTCTAAAAAGCGATAGATATTGCATTTTCTCCATGTTTTGGAACAAATATTCTGCAATTTTATAATTAAAAAAAGGTACTAAATATGAGTATATAATTTATTTTATTTTTAAAAATTTAATTTAATAACAGACAATACAGCTATTATTTATTCTCACAGAGAACCAAACCTAGCATCTATAACTCTTCAAAATCATTTATTTGATTTAGAAAAGAGGTTCTATAAATGGAAAATCAGAATAAACGCCTCAAAATCGAGCCATGTAAGTTTCTCCCTACGCAAAGCTTCGTGTCCAGCAGTCAATATTGACAACGACCAAGTACCTTCTAAAAATTATGTACGTTATCTCGGACTATACTTGGAAAAAAGACTTACATGGAACGTACACAAAATTAAAAAGACAAGAACTGACTAGACGGTACAAACAACTATCACATCTTCTGGACTACAGATCTTCACTTGACTTGAGGAACAAACGACTTATCTATAATAGTATACCAAAACCTATTTGGACATATGGAGCAGAACTTTGGGGTTCAACAAAAAAAGTTCACATACACAAGATACAAACAACACAGTCCAAAATTCTCAAAATAATTATTAATGCACCATGGTATATTTCGAATCACACTATACACAACGACATGAACATTCCCACTATAAAATCATATATTCATAACAAATACATAACATTCCACTCATCGACACAATATCACCCAAACCCGCTCGTTCTTCCGCTTTCCTACTCCCTGTTACCTGGACTTGATAGGAAAAGATTAAAAAGACATTGGCCAAGAGACTTACTCTACTATTGATGTTTTTATTCCAAAACTCGATGATCAAGTAGAAAAGCGAAGAGAAAGACACTTGAATCAAAGTAGTTGGATGCCCAATTGCGCAGGTGCAAATGAAAATTAAATAATAAATAAATTTAATTTAACCTTATATAGGTAATTCTTTATTTTCTATAGAAAACTCTTTCTTCAAAGTTAGCTGTTTCGTTTCAGCTCCTAATTGAACAACAGAAAGTAGTTTTATCGATTCTTTTTAAATTTAAATTTCTAACTTTTAGATCAAAACGCTAGGACGTTTCTTCTTTAAGTTGTTCTTCGTTCAAATTTCACATCTGTACAAATAATTAGGACGGATAATAGTTTTATAAAAAGCTCCAGCTAACTAATGTCTTGCCCGAATTATAATTAGCGTCTCCTGCCTTTCGAATCGACTTTATTTCTTGTTGTATTAATTTTTTTCTAGTTAAATGGATGATCACTTAAAGTTATTGATGTGTTCAAATTTATTCCAAATTATTTCTATAACCCAACGCTTTTTCTGCTATTAACTATATATCTTGTCTCACCCAAATATTTATATATTTCAAAACAAAGAATATTTATATACTTTAATATGCTATTTTATTTTTTAAATTTCTTATTGACAATTTCGGATCACGTTACAACTTAATTCTTCTTTCTTCTGCTGGAATTTTTCCTGTTTCCGATTTTCCTATATACGTAAACGGGCATTCGTCCTTATGTTTCCTTTGATCCTCTGTCCAAATTCGTCCAACCTTCTCAGGTCTTTTTTATCCTGAAACCCACTTTGCTCCCTGATTCACGTCCTGCTAATATGTGAGACTGTAAAATTTTTCAAATCTTTCCTTAGTTTCACATTGTAGGTGTCTTCTTCTTCCTGAAGTAGTCATATCAATATCTGCTTCGGTAAATCTATTTATTTTTATAAATCAATTTTTGTCTCTCGAAAATTTGTTCGTTCTGTTCTGTTCGTTCCCCAAGTAATGTCAGCTCATTACTATCGATGAATTTTATATTAAGCACACATGAGTCGCCTATAATCGGACATGGCGATCTACCAGCTGACCGTACGATAAGAGACCCCTCAACGGCGGACAGGCGAACAGGATCCTGGCTGACAGCAGATCGGGGCCCTCCCCGAAGTACAGAATGGAAAGGAAATGGGCTGAGGGCAGCTGATGAGCTGGGCCCTTATCTCCTCCGGGCCCTGCCCACGATGTACCCTCTACACTCTATTTTCCTTTTCAAAAAAAGATTTTTCTGTACTGCCTTTTGGAAGGAGAACAAAACATTACACGGAAAGTTGTTACGGAAAGTTGTTACACCAGGTTGTGACATTATCATTAAGGCTGGGCTTAATAGTGTAGACATATGGCCAAGAAATGGCTTAGGCCCAACCTGCTTTTTAACCCAATTTTTTATTATTATAGTATAATAAAAATAATAATAATAGTTAGTTATTTGAGGATCAAAGTTTAATTGCATTTATTTAGACGTTTTTGAAGGAGCTAGGTACCAAGGAATAACTCTATCTTAATTTTGCACAGTTTTATTTCAGTCAGGGTACAAGTAAGTTTGGTAATAGCCAGTAACAGAAATCAAAAAAACAAAAGACTCTACTATACACAGCGAGCAACACAAGAGAACAGTACAGCTGGAGACAGGTTACGCATGTATTTGACACTGTAATATAAATGAATAAAAACTGTACAATAATGAACTAATAATAAATATTAATTAATGAACGGACAGGTAAAAAATATTGAATAAAATAAAATAAAGTGGTTGAGGCAGTGGAAAATCCCTTTCACACAAACCTCTTTGGTCACCCAGCTGTTTGTATGCATCACTATCTTCACGTTGTCAACACATCTCCGTTAAAAATTTATTAATTCTATTATAACAATACATTAATTTTCTTTTAACAATTATAAGAAATGACTAAAGGCTGTAGAATTTTTTATAAAAAAAAATGATACTATTACAATAGAACCTCGATTATTCGTCAGGGTATGGGACCAAGAAGGTGACGGATTTGGGAAATAGACGGATATGGGAGTGAGTTATATGTCTCATATACACATATATATATACACACATAAATATATTTCAAACATTCGACATTATATATGTACTCGTAACTTATTTACTTACCATTAAGGTATACTTATGTAGTAAAAATGTTTTAAAAAAATAATAATTACGTACATCGATGCCTAAAACCACAATCATTGTATGTCCAATTTATCCCTCTTGAGAAATTAATAATAATTTAAAGGTGGAGTTTAGCTCTTTCCTCGTCCACAAACGTAGTATGCCCCTTCTTAATAATCATTAAATGGTTATATAGAAGGGACATACTCTAGGGGTCCCCCGCACGTTTTATATCATTAACTGTCATCCGAGGAATTTCATAGATTTTGGCTAAGATTGAAGCACTTTCACCTTTTCGTAAACGTTTTATAATTTCAAACTTAGTAGCGAGATCTAAACTCTTCCTTTGTCTTTTTTTCCGACATTATTATCCGTACCTTTAAGAAAACGACAAGTACTCGTAAGACAAGAATGAAGACTGAAGGTAGTTCAACAAACGAAGCTACACTACGTAGAGATGAGGAGATAATTAATGTCTGAGAAATGTGTGCGAGGAAGCCTGGGTTTTGAGTAAACAACAGATTCTAGGGAACGAAGTTGTCAAGGCACAACGATTGATTCTTAGCCGGCTTTAGCAACCAAACAATATATCTTTTTTTCAAACTCAATCTTTATCAAACTGAGGAGGCGGTTAACAGAAAGTGAAGGTAAATAGAGGTTTGACTGTACTTCTAAGATACTAATATTTATGTTCCTTCATTAATATATATATATATATATATATATATATATATATATCCTTCATTAATATTAATAACAATAAACAGAATTCTTTCAAAGTTTTATGCTTTGTTTAAGACAATTCTAAAACCAACTGCTATTCCATTTTTTTTGTAAAAGGAATATTTTAAAATTTTTATTAACTTGGTAAGGATATGTGCCCAGACGATAACTGATAAATAAACAAAATTTTAAGTTATATTAGAAAACGGGATCTATTTACTTTTAAGTGCACATTTATATGCATACATATTTATATTATATGCATATACATAATTAAGTTTTTAGGCTTTAGTGTATTAAATTACGTTCAATTAGAATTTTTAGGCTACCATAATAAAAATGTAATTTAATATAATAAAGTTGTTGGGTTGAGTAATAAATTAAATGAATAATTGACTAAATTAGCTGAGATAGTCCCAGACGATACCTGATACATAATAAAAGGAAATTTTAAGTTAATTAAACGGCGGAAAACTTTATCTATAGAACATGGCAAATAAAACGGGAAAATAAATTAATACTTTTCCCGGCGAAAGAAGTTCTTTTTCTTCAGAAATAAAATCGGCCGAGAATTTCTGGGCAGTAAAACGGCTCATCAATTATATCGTGAGGGGAGGGAAGAGCTGCGGGAAATTGAAATGTTGAGAATGGGAGGAGGTTGTGGGGAGGATTGGATATAGCTAAATGCCAACCAGAGGAGTCGATTCATGTCAGGGTCTTGAAATATTGCCGGCGACCTGGCTCAGGTAAACAATTTGTCCGTATCCTATCTCCCTCTCTCTTCGGGAGGCGGGCGGTCTCCCCAGAAGGGTCTCCTTTGTCAGGGATTGCCCCACCCTCCTTTGGTACACTGTCCCGGCAATCTGAGATGGGAAGGGCGGGAGTCGATGGAAACAAAAGACTTCTTTGAGGGTAGCTATTGTACCTCAAGTTTAAATATGCAGACCAATTCTGCCGAAATCCTAATTAATATTTTGGAAATATATCAATTTGTCCTGCCAAGTCCAACCCTCACCTTATATAAAAAAAAAAACCTGTACCACTTTATCCCGTGAAGGGTCTGGAATTCAGTACACGGTAGAGACAGTACTGTTCCATGCTCAACGGTTGTGCGGGGAAGTGATTTGTCCTAGATCGACCGCCAGATTTTTCCCCCTTATTTTGAGTACCCACTTTTAGAGACTAGTTGAACCCAGCAGGGCCCAAGATCATACATGATCCCCACCCGGCTGCTAACAGACTAAATAAAAATCTTGTTTGGAGGGGGATTTGAACCAGCATGTATCTCAGTACACTACCACTGAGCCACTCCGCTCTTTCCATCTTATGGTAGTGTGTAATATTTCGGAAATATCCTAAACCATGTCCCTTAACTGATATAGTCGGAAAAATATTCTCTAGCATGTAAGTCCCAATTCTGTGCCCCCTGAAAGGACGCTCTGCCAAAAAATAATATTTATGTACAACGTCATAAATAAGTAGTTTCCAATCACTTATCAATGGTAATAAGTGTGCACAATTTGTTTTTTAGCTTGTTAAAAGTTATGTATTAAGGTTAATAAATTTTTTGTTAATAAAAAAAACAGAGTACAAGAAATAAAAAATAACATAGAAATAAGAAAACAATAATTGTAGAGAGAAACAATAGATAATTACATATGTATGCAAATTACAATGTCAAGTAGAAAAAAAAACGAAGCAAATAATGAAACAAAAATATAAACAATATCAACTAAGGTAATTTGTTTTTAAAAATATCTAACTGGATGAGTGAAGCGTCAATGGTATAAATAAAACACACTTATATATAGATAAAAACACATAATTCATTTAACAGTTGGACAATTTTAACTTAAAAACCTTTTTTGGGGAATTGTAAGGATATAAGGTGATTGAATATAAGGGATTTGAAGGTTGAAAGATTATTGGAGCGACGAATGGAAGAAGGTATAGAGTTCCAAAGGGACGAGGATCGGATAAGGAAAGCTCTATCAAAAGCAGTTGTTCGGTGGGATGTTGTATATAGGTCTGAGAGCCGAGAACGGGTGTTGCGGGAGTGGACAGAGGTGTGAATTTAAGGAGATGGGAGATGTATGATGGTCAGCGGGATTGGATAACTTAGTAAAGAAAGGATGCGAGGAAGTACGGCGATAGGAAGAGTAAAGCCACTTTAGAGATCACGTCTCATGTTTAGTGATACATGTAAATAAAATAATTGCACCAACAAATAATAATGGTTTTGTGAGATCTGCGATTACTGTTTAGTAATTAGTGGAATCTACCGGTTATTTTTTCAGTTTTTAAAATAAGGATAAGCTGTATACGTGTGATTTTTGATAATCAAATTTCGATAATCATATTGGATAAAACCATTTTTTTAGATTAATTTATTGATATTTACAACTGTAATAATATTACATCAAATAAATTTGCTGATATGAAAACAAAAAACACTTGTGGAGAAACTATCCATTGATAGCACTCCAATAAAGTTCTACAGTAGAAGGTCTCGAAGACATCTTCTTTTCAGACGCCTCGGAGGGTTATCAGGAATAGTATGGGAAGCAAATTGAGAGACTAGCGGATTCAAGTGTGTATGAAGCTTGTCATGGAAGGTTTGGTATCTAGTTTGGGCCAAATCAGCAACATATGGGATATTAAGATCATGATGGATGAGTTTGTTTGTGACATAATAAGGAGCATTGAGGATTTTACGAAGGATTTTGGATTGTAAGGATTGGACACGAGATGAATTGGATGGTTTAGTAGAGCCCCAAAGCTCAACTCCTTATGTCCAAATAGGTCTGATAACTGTCATGTAAATGAGTCTTTTGTAATTAATTGGTAGCTTAGAGCGTTTGTCCAGTAAATGTTGAAGTAGGCGAAAACGTCGAGCATTTTCTTGTCTTTTCAGTCTTGTGTGGGATAAAACCTAAAACAGGAAATCGAAATATTTTATATGTATTTTTTTTTTCAACTCCCCCAAGCACATTTATTTTTAGCTCCTTTGGCTAACCATTAAGAGGAGATAATCCAGAGGAGCTTCCGATAATTTTTATTGATAGCAATTGGGGGGCCATTGATAGCGAGCTTATTGAGGGCGGGGATCAATAGGTGATTGGTGATTGGTGATGCTCAGGGCTAATTGCTACAATCCATTCACCGCCCTTCTTCAGCCTCCGTGTTTTATGTTTTTAATATCAGGAGCTTGAAGGGAGAGGTCCTCCCCCCACCTTCTCCCTCTCTCCCTCTTTCTCTCTCACTCCCTCTCTCCCTTTCTCTCTCTCTTCAAGCTAGTAAACTTACCTCTACCGCTTTGAGGTCTCATTTGGTCTCCTTCAGCCAGGCCCTACGTCGCTGCAAGTACCTGCCCTAATAACCTCGTTTTCAATAAAATATCAAATTTCAAAAGCCCCCTTACTCTCTTTTGCGTTAACTTTTCAACGCGGGCTAAAGAAGTAGAGTGGAAGAATCGGGTCAATGTGTATTTCCTACCGCTCCACCATCTTATTAAAATCTTTTATATTTCATATTTATAACAGGACTCGTATTGCACGACAAAAATAAAGAGCAATGTAAAAATAAAACAGGACTGAAATTCATTTTCCTTCCCAAGTACCTACCTACGAATGTCGTCCTTTCTACTACAACATTTACTAGACAAACGCTCTAAGCTCTCAATTAATTACAAAAGACTTAGATACTTGACAATCATTAGACCCATCTGGACTTAAGGAATAGAGCTTTGGGACTCCACTAAACCATCGAATTCCTCTCGTATTCAACCCTTATAATCCAAAATCCTCCGTAAAATCCCCAATGCTCCTAACTTGGTTACGAACAAAGTAATCCATAATGACCTTGGTGTCCCATTTGTTGCTGATTTGGCCCGAATTCGATATCAATATTTTCATGACAAACTGCATTTCCACTCAAACCAACTAGTTTCAAACCTAGCAACCTCTTCAATTCCTGATAATCCTCCGAGGCGTCTGAAAATGGCCACGTGACCTTCTAAGTTGAACTTGTTATTTGAGTACTACCACTGGGTAGTTTCTCTACTTGTCCTTCATGCTAATATGTACCAATCATTCTATTTACTTGTTGTGTTAGAATAAGGCACTTGTAAATAAAATAAAAAAACCTACGAATTTTTCCGTCCGATTTTATCGTGTAATTTACAATGTTCTTAGGTATTAGGTACCAAACATATGTCTACATTCCAATACTCCGATATAAAGAATTGATTTAAAATGCTAAATAAAAACCCGTTCCACAGCTCATGAAGGGTATTTAGTTCAGTAGATGGTGAAGACTATTTCTTGGAGCTACTCTTGTTTTAACGAATTATTAAAGAAACAAAATTCAATGATTTCATAAATAAAAAAATAAAAACTGTACCACTACAACCCGTGAACGGGTCTGGGGTTCAGTACATGGTAGAGACTGTACTGTTTCATGGACATCGGTTCTGCAAGGAAGTGACGTCCTAGGTCACACTTAATCGCCAGATTTTCCCCTTATTCCGGGTATCCTATTTTTATAATATTTTATAGAGGCTGGGTGGGCCCCAGGAGGGCCCTAGATCCTATATAAGCCATCAACGCAAGCAGACTAAAAATACACTTTAGAATAATTTTAAAGAATTAACATAAAACTCTTTGAGACATAAATTCTTGTTTTTTGTACTTAAAATACATTCAAATCGTTCGCTAAATAATACCAGAATTTTCCGTAAAAATCTGTAACATCTAATATCTAACTTAAATACTTATTCCCAAGTTTGTATGACTTTCTTCTGATAAGGGTATCACATTCTCACACTCACACATGGTTGTAGAATACTTTATCCAAATTTGTAAAAAAAAAAAAATTAAATGCTTCTCTCAAAATTAACGACAAAAAGTTAAAGTAGCGTGAATCGTTCCCGTATTTTGTAGTTAGATTTTGGGGAAGTTAATGTTGATATTTAACAGTGTTGGAGTCTCTTCGTTGGCAAATCGATAACGAACAGCCTGTAAATATTAAAATATTTAACAGGCAACTTGGAGCCGATTCGGCGCTAAACTTTTCTGGACAGCTATTAGATATAATTAAAGAAGACAGGATGCCCGAAGAATATTTGTATTTAACGAGGCTAAAAGGGTTTTAATTGCAGTATATCTCTTCTCCAGTAATTACTGCTCCAGGTCTGGAAATATTCCCCAGCCCTCCTCATCTTATTGCAAATCGCTCGCCGGTCCATTATCGTCTTCAGCTCCCTCTATTGTTTCAAACTTGTTGAATGACTGAATAATGAGATGGAAAAGTTTATTGAAATGTTTAAAACCTTTACATAAATGTATTAATATTCATTATATTTAGTTAGTAAAAGAATGGTGCTGATAGGAAAAATAGTAGATTCATAGATTTCATCGGTGATATAAACTTTGACTATCTCTGAATAAATTTTAAATAGTTTTAAAATGACGACGACTTGAGTTATATAAGAAATGATTTATTTCCGACAAAAAGAGTGGTTTTTAAATGAAGTATTTTAAACATTTTTGGTACCTGTTTGGTAAAACAGGTATTGCTATTGTACTTGGAACTCTAAAACTCTTTTTAATACTCACCTAATGACAATAGGGTATTCGAATATTTTTTTTATGAAAAAAATATCGACAAATCCTTAGGTACAAATCTTGTCTAAACACTCTAAAGTTAAACCAAAAGTTTTACATTAGCACTCTTTAGTGACGGTCAGTATTTGATTACTGCAAAAAACTGTTATTTTCTACAAAAGGCGTACGCATGCAAGCTATAGTGTTTCCAATAAATAAAATATTAAATATTAATTACTATTATTACCTCAGTTCATTACCAGATGATAAATGCATAAATTACAGGCACAAGTATACAGTTTATACGTATTATAAGTATATAGCTTTCTATTTTTTCATAGTGTTAGACTAAAAAAACAACAACTGAGGAAGCCACTTTAGAACATCAGTAAAATGAACTACAGTTCTAACAAACGAATTCATAATAACTGTGGAAGAAAATGGTATGGATGGAAATCAATAAATTTCTCTTAGAATTGGAGAAATGTTTATTAAATATCCAACGTTTCGACCCACATCGCAGTTCTTCTTCAGGGCTAAATATGCAAAATACAGGCAGTGTTAACAATTAAAGAATAACGAAATAAAGATAAAAATTAAAATTACAATTGGTAAATATTAAAATAAAAATACATAAGTATCAAGGTATCTGGATGGTGGGAAATGAAAATAGGGGGGGGGGGGACCTGAGATAAATATAATGAGCAAGGATAATCATCGTAGAGCATCAATAACAAAATGACAAGGAAGGTAATAAAAAATAATAAACAATACGATGAGTAATAAATCAAGTAATAAAAATTGAGGAATACGGTAATAAAAATGAAAATAAGAAATACACTTAACTAATAATGGGGACAATAATGTATACAAATTTTTATGAAATATTATAAAGGATACTTGGATAATGATGTAATAAATAGTAAGACATTAAAGGAGAACTTAGATTAATTATGAGAAATGATGTATAAAAAGTGCGATGAGTAAGTTGCAACTGATGAATAATTTTTGAGATGAATTCATAATACATTTAGATATAAAATACATATATCCTTCAAACAACATAAGTGATAAGAATGTAATGGGAAAACTCAAAAGCTATACAGATCCAGTAGAGATCGTCCGAAAATCGCTAAATTGTCACCTCCATATTGAATCCTGTATTTCGACACCTTATCACTTTTCGCATCCAATACTCCTCAATCAAATTGTGATGGCCGTTTTTCGTTTTTCTAATCGATATCTATGAACAAATCTGCCACGGCACATTTTCCAAATGAATAAATAGCCATGAATAATGATAATAAATATTCTGTGTTTATTCTATTAATAAAACACGTGTACAGTTAGGAGTTAATTTTTGACAAGAGATTGATGTTAAAAATGAATGCATATACAATTTTAAACATTACAATTGAAATAATAAAGGTATATTCCTGAAGGCCCCAGACACGCAGAGATAAATTGAGTTCTAACCGCAAACTTTGGAGCATTAGGATCGCGTGATCAGAAGGCGACCGCAACTTCTTGCTCCTTACAATGGTCACGGGAAACTCCGGCAGTAATTGAATATTCGATTGAGTAGGATCAGTTCCTGCTGGGACGGCGGTGTCTTTCTGAATTATTAACTACGCTAATACACTTAGTGGCCTCTTAGTGGTGTTTGTCCTGCAGGGTCTTCTTCTTCTAGCTTCTTCGATTTGGCCCGAGGTATATATTTTCCTTAATATATACTTTCTTAATAGCCAAGTTCTTAATTAATCCAAGTCCCTTAAAAATAATTCAGAAAGTAATATATGATCTGTAGAGCTGCAAGGTAGACTACAAGTACAGCAGTGATCAGGGTCCTTCGGAAGAGACGTTAAATGGGGTCCCGAGCCTGTGCGATGCCAGATACTTGTTAAAAATCCCAATCCTAATTAAACTTGGAAAGGTGAAATTTAGCGAAATTAGAGAAGTGCCTCATTGGTAGAGCACTGAGTTGCCATGCCGGAAATTCTGTTTTAAATCCCGCTGCAGGCAAGAATATTATTTAGTCTGTTTGCAGCCGGAGACGGATCATATAGGATCTAGGACCCTCCAGGGGCTCACCCAGCCTCTATAAAATATTATAAAAATAGGGTACCTGAAATAGGGGGAAAAATCTGGCGGTTGAGCGTAACCTAGGACAAGCCACCTCTTTGTTGAACCGTTGTTCATGAAACAGTACCGTCTCTACCATGTAATGAACCCCAGATCTATTCACGGGTTGTAGCGGAGAAGGTTTTTTTTTTTTAAGATAAAAATAAGGCTTTGTTGTACAACAAAAAATATCTTGATATTATCTCATTGTGGTTCTATATTGAAATAGCTAAGTCCTAAAATGGAAATATTGGAAGATGAAGCTCTCACTTTCGGCCAGATTATATCAAGACGTTCTGGAGAACAGTTAAGTTCCTAAATGAAAATAATAAAAAACCTATAAGGAACTTCAACTCATTTCATTGGGTTTCTTTCAATGTTTTTTTGACGTGCTGAGAGTTTTTAAATTTTGAAAATACTAAAATAGATTAGAAAAGTTTTTTTTTTTTTTTAAGTTATTTATTGATATTTACAACTGTATTACAATTATACAACAAGTAAATAGAATGCGTGTTACATAATGACATGAGAACGACAAGTAGAGACATTACTCACTGGTAGTACTCAAATCAAAGTTCAAATAAGAAGGTCACATGGCCATCTTCTTTTCAGACGCCTCGGAGGATTATCGGGAATTGAAGAGGAAGCTAGGTTTGAAATTAGAGGGTTTGAGTGGGAATGAAGTTTGTTATGAAAGGATAGATACCGATTTCGGGCCAAATCAGCAGCAAAAGGGACATTAAGGTCGTTATGGATGACTTTATTCTTAACAAAATAAGGAGCATTGAGGATTTTACGAAGGATTTTGGATTGTAGGGATTGGATACGAGAGGAATTCGATGGCTTAGTGGAGCCCCATAGCTCTACTCCATAAGTCCAAATAGGTGGTATGAGAAAAGTTTAATTTTTTTTTTACTACTTTTAACTGTCTATAAGATGATAAAAGGAGTTTGTGATTTATAAGTTCAAAGTTTGGAGGCTGAAAGTAAAACCATTTATTACCCTAAAACCACGGACCAGAATGGTAACGTATTCTCATAAAACCCACTTTGATAAACTCTGAAAACATTGTAATTCCTAAAATCGTTACTAATGTCAATTCTGGTCAAGAAGCAATCGAATAGAATGTGCAGTTGATAAAATGAAGATTGGAAAAGCCACAGGAAGAGATGGATGGCATTGCCGCACAGTTCATCAAACTTGGCGGCCAGATCTAGTGATGGTAGTGCCCTCCAAGGCCTATTTCGAGAAATATAGGATACTGGGATAGTACCAGATATTGGTAATTTAGCGATTGCAACCCAATCCACAAGAAGCAGCGGAAAAGAGTTCAAAATCTGTAGGTCGATCGGTATACTTTAGGTGGTATACAAGAAATACAAACGCATTCTGGAACGTAGATAAAGATGATTTCTGGCGGGACAGTTCGGACTAGAACAAGAAGGATTAAGGTCCGTTAGACAGAGGTAGGACCACATATTTGTCCTTAGAAAGGTATCAGAAGGACCATGGTACCGGAAAATGATATTTTCTTAGCTTTTCTAGACTTGAAGGCTGCTATCGACTGCGTTCCACGCCTGGAGATGCGGAATGCTCTACAACGTAAAAACATCCCAGGAGAGATTAAATCAATTTAATTTTTTACTTATGGAAATTAGGATTCCATATATCACTTTATTAACATTAAAACTATATTAATAACCCTAAAAAAGGATAACGTATTCATTATAAGTGCCAACGTTTCGGCCTATAACGTAGTCCATCATCAGGACTATAATATAATATAAAAAATAGTTTTTTTTTCCATTTGTTTTTCCTTCTTAGCCCTGAAGATGGCCTACATTGTAGGCCGAAACGTCGGCACTTATAATAAATAAGTTAACCTTATTTAGTGTTATTTATGACTGCACCCCCAGACAAATTGTATCCTTCATTAAGATCTTCCAGTCAACCATTTTCCTCTTTAAATTTACAATTAGATTATTCGTTCTGAATGATCTTCAATCGCTTATCAGAAAAAGGGGATCCTATTTCTTCTTCAATTCTATGTCATTAACTGTCTTTATCCTCTTAGTCTTCAGAACTTTTTCCTTGTTAATCTAACAGGCAAATATAATAAATAATGAATATAATTAATAAAAAAGAAAGAAATATTTGCTGTACTGTCAAATTGTAATTCGTATTCACTACCCGAGCCGATCACCCAACTGAGTTGAGAATTCCATAATGAAGGGAATAAAATGGGATGGAGAGATGGGCAGCGGACGGATGGTGCAAGGACTTGCGAGGGAGGACTTTGCATTAATTAACCCAACAACAGAGCGTTTCTTAAATAAATTGCGTTTGTTTTCTGCTTCAACTTGACGCTTTACAGCCCTTTTTAATTGATATTAGCCTCCTTTTTAATTTATGTCCCTTTTCTCTCTTTTTGTCATCCTATTTAGCCTCGCTTCTTCTCTACTCGTCCTGGAAATGTATCTTCAAAATGAAAGGGAGTCATTCTGTTGTATATATATCAGGAAACAAGTTTCAGTTTGCCAACATCAGGTGTATTTAATACAAATACATTTTTTAAAAAACTCATAAAAATAAATAATACATTTCACTAAAATAGAGCCAAAAACTCAAAAAGAAACACTATTATTTATTATAATGCAATTGGGAAAAACCACAATGCAAACTCTTATGTTTCAAAATACACCCACTTACCAGTCGACGTTTCGCCTATTCAGGCATTATCAAGACACCAAAATCAAAAAAGGGGGTTATGTAACAGCCAGGCTGACTCATGTTTCGAACCTGTTTGGGCTGTTGATCGTTGGGATGTATTGCACCTTTTTCTTCGAGATGTGATTCACATAACCCCCTTTTTGGTTTTTGTTGTCTTTATAATGACTGAATAGGCGAAACGTCGACTGGTAAGTGGGTGTATTTTGAAACATAAGGCTTTGCATTGTGGTTTTTCCCAATTGCATTATAATAATACATTTCAACATTCTACGAAATGGAGGATGGAATGCATGGCGAAAGTTTTACAGATTTCAAATGATTAATCCATTTTGATCAGTCCATATGAACGTTCTTAAATCCTCCATAATCTGAAAACAATTGATTTCAGAAAGAATAAAAAATTGACGTATGTATGTCAACAAAATCCTAATTAAAGTAATGCTCAATGAACATTTGTCTACGTGTATATATATATCGCAAAAATTGCAAGAACACGGGGGTGTAGGGTGAAGATAACGGATTTTTCTGACTTGGAAACGATCCCTGGTAGCTCAATGGTTTAGAGCACTGCACCGCAGATGCGGGTCGTCTGGGATTTCCCGGCCAGGACAAATCTTTTCTCTTCAAATCAAAAGTAAATAGAATAAAAAATTATTTGATATTGGTACCATTTCCACTGGATGGTTCCAGAAATGGTACTTGTTTGAATAGAAAGAAACCTATATTAATATACCAAATGAAGGGTTTAGGGTTCAGTACATGGTAGTGACTGTACTCTTTCAAGGTAAGTAAGCCACAGTCGCATTCAAACCCGGAATCTTCGGTAAATGGTCGAAACTATTCACTGTATTATGCAGAATTGTCAGTGACGTACAATACTCTATGTATATATCTACATCCACGGTAAATAAGTGGTTAAGTGGGATTTTGTCCAGAGAGAGTTAACTGCTTTCAGATAACCGGAATCGTATCATTCTCGTAGTTTTTGGCTTGAAATGGAGTTGTAATATAAGCAATAACTCCTTTTCAAGCCAATGCCTTACTTAGCTCCTTATTCACCACGAAAATAACGCGAGTCTGGTTATTTAAGTACAAGAAACTCATTTTAGAGAAAATTAGACATAATCACTTATTCACCGGGGCTGTAGATATCTGTGCATAGAGAGAGTATGCCAGTAGTTTATTGATGGTTTTTATATTTTATTGGGTTTCTTTTAATGTTTTTTTTGACGTGCTTAGAGTTTTTAAAATACTAAAATAGATTAGAAACGTTTAATTTTTTTTATTTTTTATTATTGCTAACTATCTATAAGAATATAAAAGGAGTTTGTGATTTATGACCTTGGAGGCTGAAAGTAAAACCATTTATTGCCCTAAAACCACTCAATAAATTCAGAAATCCTAGAAATAGTAATTACCTAAATTTCTATGATAAACTCAAAATAACATAATTATCTTCAAATATTATTATCATTATCATGTTTTTCCTATATCCCTCAATACTTCCACTTACAAGTTTAAAGTATTTAAAATATTTAAAAATCAGGAATGTTACTATAAAACCAATATTTACATATAAATGTATATATTAAGGACAACATAGTTTCGAAAATACTCTGGTAATAATTGTAATCATTTAATATTTTATTTTAATATTTTTTATATTATTTTAATATTAACTGATCGTAAATTAATTCTGAATTATTTACGTTTGAAATAAATGCTAAAGTTCGTGGGAGTGATTGAAAATACGATGACTTTATAGTCAGTAGACTGCCAACGAGGTCCATTACGCCTCAATGGATTCACTAAGTGATAGCTTAAAACAAGTCACTTGCAAATATGATTTGCCAGCCCAATTGCTCTCTCTTTGTGTGTACATTGCCGTGTTTACACGCGTTGCATGATTCCTCAATACGTGTACGATACTCAATAACGTGTATGCTTACATCGACTGTAACAGTCGTGAATTAACACTGAAGTGATAAAACTGTTTTTGGAGCTAAATTTTATGTTTCGCATACTTGTTTACCTGTTTATTCTTTCTTGATTCTTTATCTTGGCATATCATAAGACAAAGTCCTCTGCCGAGTCTGTCTGTTGAACAGTGAACTCAATAACTACTGCACGGATTTTCATGTGGTTTTCACTAATAGATAGAGTGATTTAGCAGTAAGGTTCAGGTATATAGTTTGTCAAGCTTTTATTTAAATTGGTTGAAATATAACGATAATTGCTGAAATGTAGGAAAAAGTATAGCCTCCTGGGAGGTTTCATCGATGATCCCTAATCCCTTTGAGATATAACGAAACAATGCATCGTGGAATATTCCTCTTTTATAGATCTACAAAAAAGTCAGAGATAGCATATATCAATCTTTTAAGGATAGCTTACTATACCTATTTTATCTTCTAAAAATATAAACTTACAATGCGGTATACAAAGAACTAAATAAGAAGCTTATATATAAAAGATAATAATAAAAGAACTATTTACATATATGCTTAATGAAAATTAATTTTAAAAAAATTAAAAACAGAAATAATTTTTTTATTTTTTAAAGAGAAAAGATAGGCCCTCGACCGGGATTTGAACCCGGAACCTTTGTCTCACCGTGACATCGCTCTGCCAATTGAGCTATCCAAGGCCCCTCCCGGTCGAGGACTAACCTTCTCTCTTTTAGATCCTAAAGCCCCAGTGTGCTCCCGCCATTTTTGCGATGACTACACTAGAACGAAGTTCTTTGAAAATTAATTTTAATTTCGGATCTTATTGACTTTCGTCATATTATTATTTATAATTTTTTATAATTATTGGTCATTTTTTATGAGTTATAAATATTTTTATTTTTTAAAGAGAAAAGATAGAGATAGAGAAAATAGATAGGAAAAAGATAGAGAAAATAATAATATGACGAAAGTCAATAAGATCCTAAATTAAAATTAATGTTCAAAGAACTTCGTTCTAGTGTATTCATCGCAAAAATGGCGGGAGCACACTGGGGCTTTAGGATCTATAAGAGAGAAGGTTAGTCCTCGACCGGGAGGGGCCTTGATAGCTCAATTGGCAGAGCGATGTCACGGTGAGACAAAGGTTCCGGGTTCAAATCCCGGTCGAGGGCCTATCTTTTCTCTTTAAAAAATAAAAATATTTATAACTCATAAAAAATGACCAATAATTATAAAAAAATATAAATAATAATATGACGAAAGTCAATAAGATCCTAAATTAAAATTAATGTTCAAAGAACTTCGTTCTAGTGTATTCATCGCAAAAATGGCGGGAGTACACTGGGGCTTTAGGATCTAAAAGAGAGAAGGTTAGTCCTCGACCGGGAGGGGCCTTGATAGCTCAATTGGCAGAGCGATGTCACGGTGAGACAAAGGTTCCGGGTTCAAATCCCGGTCGAGGGCCTATCTTTTCTCTTTAAAAAATAAAAATATTTATAACTCATAAAAAATGACCAATAATTATAAAAAATTAGAAATAATTTTTGATCCAGAGCTTGGTATACGATTGAGAGCTATCTCTCGTGCTTGGAGTACCCCAATGTCTTTATAAGGACGTTAATTAATTTTGAGAGAGGATTGGTTTAAAGATGAAACTAAGAGGGAGTGGATTGGGTTAGACTATCCAATTAGGAAGCCCCCCCCCCACGGCCCCACAGTTCCACCTCTCCACAAACACTTAACACTTTTGTTTTCTCTTCTGCCAACTTCTCTCGGCGGGTACTGAATTGTCTGTCCGCGGAACGACTGTGCTTCTTTGAAGGGAAACATTATCTGTAATGAATATTGTCCGCTTATCTGTTGATTCTTCCGCATGTAGCAATCATCTTCATGCTCAAAAGAGTCCAAGCTGTTCTAGGTTATTTACGATATTGTTAATTTAACTAAAGATTAATGTTTTTGTGGTCACTGATTTGGTCTAACATCTTTTTATTTTTAATAATTTACTCAATGAAATTTATTACTCTATTAAACTAATACAACAAGTAAATAGGATAAATGTACACATCGACATGAAAAGACAAGTAGAGAAACTACCCTGTGGTAGTACTTAAATAGCAAGTTCAACTTAGAAGGTCACGAGGCCATCTTCTTTTCAGACACCACCGAGGATTATCAGGAATTGAAGAGGTTGCTAGGTTTGAAACTAGTGGGTTTGAGTGGGAACGAAGTTTGTCAAGAAAAAATTGATATCTGATTCGGGCCAAATCAGCAACCAATGGGACATTAAGGTCATTATGGATTACTTTGTCCTTGAGGATTGTAAGGATTGGATACGAGAGGAATTCGATGGCTTAGTGGAGCCCCAAAGCTCTACTCCGCAAGTCCAGATAGGTCTAATGATTGTCATGCTTATGAGTCTTTTGTAATTAATCGGGAGCTTAGAGCGTTTTTATAGTAAATGTTTGAGCAGCCAGAAATAAAAACAATGACATATATTAAACAAAAATTGTTATAAAAGACTTGATCAACGTTTTGCTTTTGTTTCCCCCTGTTTTTTTTCTTTACAAAATGATCGGAGTATACTCTGAAGTAAACAACTCTTTTTATTTGTTGCTATTGCATTTAACTTTATTAATATTATTGTACACATATTATACCTATAAATAGATAAAGTAAGAAACATAATTATCCGTAAATTAAATATTGTTATATTTAAAAAAAATATTGTAAATAGATATTTACTTCTGTTTCAGGTAAGGACTGATATTAACATCATCTTCATTGAAATCAAGTTGACGAGTCGTGAAGTAAACATTTTAAATTATTTATTTTACTAATTTAGAATATGACTTAGAAATATTTTACTTCATGCTGCGCAAATCTATTTAAACTCATCATTACATAATTTGGATCAGAATCTTGGACGTTGAAAATGAACCTCAGAAAAAAACTCCTAACCACAAAAATGGATTACTGGAGACGATCGGCGGGAATATCCAGAATGGACAAAGTAAGAAATGCGACCAGCAAGAAAAGATGGAGGCTGAAAGAACCATTCTGGAAGGTATTGAGAAAAACTGCCTGAAATGGTATGAATATTTGCAAAGAATGTTCGAAGGAAGACTACGCAAAGTAGTCCACCAATGGAAAATTAGGGGAACAAGAAGAGGAGGAAGACCAAGGAAGACTAGGGGATTCGTTAGGGATAACGAAGTGGAGGCATCAATGATGGGTCATGGTCTACGAGAAGAATGGACCTTAGATAGGACATTATGGAAGGAAGCCATCAAATCACTAGGTTAAGGAAGCCCACTATTAGTGGAAATTCATGTTTAAAAAAATTACATAACTGCTATGTATTAGTTAAAAAAATGAAGATTACCTATTCTGGTTAAGCCGAAATTTAAAATATATTTTCTTTCTAATCCACGTGGCAGGCTTATATTATTACATATGATAAAATATAGACTTATTTATATTAATAAAATATTATATTAAATAAATACAAAGGAAAATAATCTCAGAAAATAAGTGTATTATGAAATAAGTTATTTTTATTTCAATCAAATAAATTTTATTCAATAAATTAATTAAATTATTTATTCTTTTGATCGATATTTTGGTTAATGGCAATTTTTTTGTACTCTGAAGTAATAATAAGAAAACTTCTTGCACAACAATTACTACAATGTACTGAACCCAAAACCAGGGGTCGAAGATTCGTTCCCAAAGAATCGTTCCTAATCGATCTCATTCAAATCGTTCGGAGCAGGAGCAATATTTTATAAGGAAAATCGTCCCGATCTGGACTGGAACGATATCACTTTGTTACAAAACAACCGCTCCCGGTACAGAATCCACCAGGAGCGATATTTTTGGATCCCTTGAGGATTTGATCCTGCGGAGCAAAAAAAATATCGATCCCACATGTTTCTTTCTGAACCTTGATTTTCGCCTCCTCATTTACCTATCTACACACGAAAATACTAAACCGGAATGAAAAAATTGTGCCTAGAGAGGCATAGTACTTTCTCATCCTTAAAAAAAAAAAAAAGTTCTGAGAACTAAAATATAAATTTTTTTTTACTGCCTTAAACTTAGACGATCATTATCGGGTCTTCTTTAGGATCAACTAGATCATAAACCAAACATTTAGGGAAAAACATGGTCGAAATCCGATTTGTAGTTTCCGAGCATTGGTTGGAACAAACTTTTCCGGACGGACGGACCGACACCGCTGAGATTTTATGTTTTTTGGATTCTGCACCCTATGAAACGTCAAGAAACATTAAAATATCCAAGTCGAATTTTTCGGCGATTTCAATACGTTCTTCATCTGAAGGATGAGAAAGTAGAAACGAAGGATGGATATTTATTGTTCCGGCCCAGATCGAATCCTCAAAGGTTGGAAAAATTTCGCTCCGGTCGGGATTGAATCAAACTTGGAGCAGAATAAAGCATCTTTTGCGGATAGGATTCGAAATACAGCATTTTCGGAAAGAACGTTATTTTTTCTACCTTAAATAATGGTTTCATTCAGAGCAGCAAAAGTATAAATCCCCTGCCCAAAACCCTTCTTGAGTTTTAATGATAGAGGTTTATTTTTTCAATGAGTGCAAGATTCTGAATTTAATACATGTTAATGCTTCTCCAGGATATTGAATTATTTTTTTTCAAGCATCATATTTCATGGTGTTATAGCTGTTATATTCATGGTGTCCTGGGAGAGAATATTCTCCTTTCAGGAATCCTGATTTTAAAGTGGCCAAATTATTTAAAGTATTTTTGTAAAGATTCATTTTCTCAATTTTGATAAAATATAAATAATTATATTAAATATGTTAACAAATACATTAATATATTTACATGACTTGTTTAACCTTCCAATATCTCGCCTATTCATTGAGATATCAGCCCTAAGATCTAATGACGTCTCGACCTTATGACCCAGAGACGTTAGGCGTTAATCGGAACAAGAAATGGTAAGCGGATGATGTCGAAGTGGAGAAACAATGGCCTAACAAATTGAGGAGGATGAAGCGAGGGCTAAAGCGATGTAAGCTCGAAGGAACAATGGCCGTAAGTGCTGCCTCGGGACAATACACCTTTTGTCTTCCCAGTACCAACTTTATTACAGGTCTCGTCTCTTATCTCCAAGATAGAAATATATTTACCATTACCGTGGATCGGATGGGGGCTGTAGAGATGTTTAGCAATGGCGATTAAAAATATCACAACACTGATCGAGAGAAAATTACATCAAAAACATCTAGAACAGCGGTTCCCAAACGGGGGGCTTGAGGACATGTCAGGGGGGGGCGAGACGAGTTGAACATTAAATTAAATAAAGTAGTCTTTCTAAAATTCTAAATTAACCATAATGTTTAGAAAATTGACCACTTTGATATAATGGACAAACCTTCATTTAGGTTGAACTATTTCAAAGTGTTTATATTTGGTTTTTTAATCACCTATTTGTGCGAAAAAGAATTTTCAACACTTGTGGCAATTAAAACAAAGTATCGCAATAAACTTGATGTTGCTGGTGACTTGCGTTGTGCACTTACTAAAGCTCAGCCAAGAATAGGGATACAATAAGAAAAATGGAAGCTCTTCCATCTCACTAACCAACCTAATCTATTTTTCTCTTATTAATAATTTTTGCATTTTATGAAAACTGATATTGTTGTACCTTATGGCAGTATAAATAAATGTTTTGTTTTCAATGTAATACTTATTTGTTTTTGTTTTGTTCCTAGGCCCACACAATTTATTGTTATGGGGGGCGCGAGAAGCTTTCATTTCAACAAAAGGGGGGCGTGGTGCAAAAAAGTTTGGGAACCCCTGATCTTGAGTCAAGATTTGTGTATTGCGGGTACTGTAGTTCTCAAGCGCCGGCTTCCGTACATTTTATTTCTTTGAAAAGCCAGGAAAATAGATGCTATAAAAATATATATTAACCCAACTTCTGAATGAACATCATAATAATTTTTAATTCATAATATTCCACTATTTTTTTTTCTTTAATTTGATATTGGGAGCTAGCTCGTAATTTATTGATACTTATAAATAATGCAATTTAATCAGAATAACCCATTCCTTGTAAAATCTGACTTATTTAATATATGACTATCAACATCATAGTTTGTTGATTTCATAAATGAATGTGCTAGGTCATGAACAAGATACACATCCTTATTGATGAGATCTTATTAAATACCTTAACATATTGGGATATTTTGTAGAAATATTTATAAAAATTAAAAAAATAAACATTAAAATAATATTAAAAAAATAAAAATCATTTAAAATCCATCAAATTAAACTAAAGAATAATGGTTATATTCTCCTCATTTTCAAAGCCAACTCTACTTTATTGCCACTAGTGGAATCAGTGGCATATCAGTGGAATATTATCACGACAATAATATCCCCTGATAAAGTGCGGCTGGTAGTTATAACTAATCCCATAAATTGCACGTGATAATATAACCAGCCCATTATTGCAATAAACGAGTAATGAAAATCTATTGCTGGGATATAATGTGTTAAATTTATATTTCCCCTGAGTTAAGTTATGATCGTAGAGGTAATAAAGTGCGACGTAAAAATAATTTATGCTAATCTTTAAAATTATGGTTTATAGCTGTCGTTATTTCAGTCCGTGAAAGAATTTTTTATAATTTACGTGCATGAATACGATTCCGTAATTTATCTGAATCAAATGAATACATAAATTTTCGCAGCATCCCTTTATTAAAATAATTGAGTTATCGTCGGATTGAAAACGAGTCTATACATTATATATAAATATTTTTTTTAAATTTATTTATTGATATCTATAACTGTATTACAATAATACAACAAGTAAATAGGCTAAGTGATATATAATGATATGATAATGACAAGTAGAGAAACTACCCACTGGTAGTACTCATATCAAAGTTCAACTAAGGTCGCGTGGCCATCTTCTTTTCAGACGCCTTGGAGGATTATCGGGAATTGAAGATGAAGCTAGGTTTGAAACTAGAGGGTTTGAGTGGTAATGAAGTTTGTTATGAAAGGATAGATACCGGGTTCGGCCAAATCAGCAACAAAAGGGACATTAAGGTCGTTATGGATGACTTTATTCTTAACAAAATAAGGAGCATTGAGGATTTCACGAAGGATTTTGGACTGTAAGGATTGGATACGGGAGGAATTCTATGGCTTGATGGAGTAAGTGTTGAAGTAGCCTGAAACGTCGTGCGGTTTCTTGTCTTTTCAGTCTTGTCTGAGGATTCCAGGTTAATCGTTTGTCAAGGTGCAACCCTAAGTATCGGATCTGTTCTACAGGCACCAGTGGGATATTATTAAAGGATACTGAAGGGCAGGTTCATCCAGTCTCTATGAAATGTTATAAAATAAGCGGGGGGGGGGGGGAAATCTGGCCGTTGAGTGTGATATAGGACAAATCACCTCCTTGCAGAACCGTTGTCCATGAAACAGTACAGTCTCTACCATGTACTGAACCCCAGACCCGTTCAAGAGTTGTAGTGGTACAGGTTTCTTATATGTTATTCATTGAATAATTAATTGTTTTACCATTTCGCTTTCAATTATTTAAGATGGAAAAGTAATTGAAAATTGTGTGAAGCGTGAATCAGATTTTTCGTTTCGGCTATAATATTTATTTCTGAAAATAAGGAAGAGAATTGTTGAACGATGATAAATCGGACGACAAGAAGATCTGATTGAGGAAGAGCCCTTTGCGGGGGAGCCTTGCGGCAATAATTAGGATTTGATCCTGTTTGGATTCCCTTTAGGGATTACTCATCCCTGGACCCAATCCTTGGACCTTCTTCCCAATCCTTCCCTTACCTAGGATATTATAATCCTATCCGTCTATATCGCTTTATCTTCCTCGTTGTCAGCAACACTCCCCCTTTGCAATCAGTGGAAAATTTATTTCACACGAACCCTTTATTGTATATTGATCGCTTTTTAGAGATTCTTAAGTTCTCTTGAAGGATTGTCTTTATAATTTTATTTAATATTTCAATTAGTATTAGTTAGTCAATTATCATAGTTTTATTCACTTATCTAACCATTTTCATTTCATCCGATATTATTTAAATTTATTCAAACTAAATGAATATAAAGATGTAGAATTTATAAATATCACTTCAGCAAAGCCCTTATTAGTAACTTTGTGCGTTTTAAAAGTTCTTTTTAAGATCTTTGTGTGCCAGAGTTTCACTAACAATCTTCTGTTTGGTTATTTGAGGAGTTACCATCTGATTTTTATTTTAATGTTATTGCTCACTGAAATTCAAAGAAGTACAATGTTCAAATACAACAAGTAAATAGGATAAATTGTATATATTAGCATGAAAAAACAAAATAACACAAACTATCCAGTGGTAGTGCTCAAATTAAAAGTTGAACTTAGAAGGTCACCAGGCCATCTTCTTTTCAGACACCTCTGAGGATTATCAAGAATTGAAGAGGTTCGTAGGCTTGAAACTAGTGGGTTCGAGTGTGAATGAAGTTTGTCATGGAAAGATTAATATAGGATTCGGGCCAAATAAGCAACAAATGGGACATTTAGGTCATTATGGATTGATTTGTTCGTAACAAAATAAGGAGCATTGAGGATTTTACGAAGGATTTTGTATTCTAAGGATTGAATACGAGAGGAATTCGATGGCTTAGTGGAGCCCAAAGTTCTACTCCGGAAGTCCAGATAGGTCTAATGACTGTCATATATATGAGTCGTGTATTGTTTTTGCGTATTCGTAAATTCTTTAGTATGGCTTGTTTTAGATAGCAGTCAGGAACTTTTCAAGTGTTCCTTTTTTACTGCAAAATCAGGGTATCGTCAGGGCTTTTACTTGAAAAATTATGGACAGGATAATTACAATAATGAAATCGAAATAGTGAAATTTGTTCTTAAATTATGGGGGTTGAACCGTTGTGAGAAAAAAAAAGATTTATTTGTCAAAAAAAATACAAGTTACACTTTATAAACAATTATAAACAATTACAAATGACACTGTACAATAATGGCGGAAAGAGGATCGGCTATGATGACTATGAGAGTGATTAACTAAATGAGGTAACTGACTGGAAGAGTGTGGTAACCGGTGGTAACTAACTGAGGACTGGGATAAGGAGCTGCCTTATATAGGTTAATAAGTGCTGATTCTAGGTTTCTGGGAAAAGGGTCTAGACTGTATGAGGTGATGTGTGTTTTGGCCTCATAACTTTATATAGTTTGTTCCTTGCATATTTATTTGGCGAAATTCAATGAATACATGAGCTCAGCCTACTTGTGAACGTCCGAGGTGTCGGCGAGAGTGTTTCATTAAAGATGATCGTATGGATTTCTGTTTCAAATCCTCGGAAGGAAGTTAGTACTGTCTTATGGGAGACAAGGAGTTCAATATATTTTTTCCAATATTTAAATTTAATGTATTTAATATTTAAATACATGCTGTGGCTATGAGAACTGACTGTTATGCCTCAATAGGTAATTATAATTCATCCAAGTGTTGATTTTGGTATCAAGCCGTTAGTGGATATTAAGACTAATGTAGTGGTGACACATTCCTTCATGATCAAGCCTTATCTCTATTGCAATTTCGTTATTTACGTTAATTGCTCGCCGTTTTCGCCTACTTCAATATTTACTAGACAAACTCCATAAGCTCCCAATTAATTACAAAAGATTCATATACATGACAATCATTAGACCCATCTGGACTTACGGAGTAGAGATTTGGGGCTCCACTAAGCCATCGAGTTCCTCTCCTATTCAATCCTTACAATCCATAATCCTTCGTAAAATCCTCAATGCTCCTTACTTTGTTACGAAAAAAGTAATCCATTATGACCTTAATATCCCATTTGTTGCTGATTTGGCTCGTATTCGATATCAATTTTTTCTTGACAAACTACATTTCCACTCTAACCCATTAGTTTCAAACCTAGGAACCTCTTCAATTCCTGATAATCTTCCGAGGCGTTTGAAAAGAAGATGGTCTCGAGATTGAACATGATATTTGAGTACTACCACTGGGTAGTTTCTCTACTTGTCTTTATGCATGACAATATGTATCATTCATTCTATTTACTTGTTTTATTAGTATAATACAATTGTAAATTTCAGCGAATAAATTTTAAGAAAAACAAACTTTTTGGGAGGAGTCTATTTGAGTCGTATTTATATGATTAATACAATTACAATTAATGATTAATTACAATTATTTATAATTTTTGTTTATATTTCACCATGGAATCTGGATTTATATATTTGGAAGCAGAGTATCACTTGAATTATCACCGCTCACCTATTGTTTCCTGCCCCGTGTTTGGCAAGGCTGTCAGAACTGTTTGCACTGCCTTCCAGCCGTCCAGATCCAATAAGCTAGACAGGGGAGGAGAGATCTGTCTGTAAGGAGAAGGGAGGATATGAAGTGTGCAACTGCGGTGGCAAGTTGGTGGTGGCAAGTCGGTGATGGCAAGTCCGTGGTGGCAAGTTGGTGGTTTGATTAAGGCGAGTGGTGGTGGAAGTTGGCCGTGCCTCTGCTCAGCTTGCTCTGGACAAACAGCGGACATTGCTTCCTAATGCTCTTAGCTCTTGGGGTCCTTTCCTTCGGCTTAGTCCCAGCTGTCGAGGGGTACATTGTTTTTTTAGGATCTAATCCCTGCCTGTTTATACGTCGTTAAGTAGCCTAATAACTATTTACAAGTTCTGAAATAATTTCATGCTGTGAAGAAAACAAAAGAGCATAGGAATAGAATTCAACAATGCCTAAAGAACAAGATCGTAATTCCATTATTTTATCCAACAGATGATAACAAGGTTCTTGATAATTAGTGCAGAACATTACGTCTCTCATCCATCCCTCAACTTTTTTCATGTTTACTACATTCTTTAAAATTTATATAAACTTTTTAATTAACAAGTTTGATTATCTTACTAATATTATATATGTGAAAGTTTGTGTGTTTGTCTCTCTTTCAAGTAAAAACTACTGAACGGATTTGGATGAAACTTGACAGTGATATAGGTGATACATCAGGATAACACATAGGCTATAGCAAGCGTGATTAAGGGGGGGCGCAAGGGGGCACGTGCCCCCCTCGACAATTTTTTAGGTAACCTGGAGAATCCATTATTGTACATAATTAAAGGCAAATTACATGATCATACTTAAAACTAGTTTAAACAGATGCTTTACAAATTTACGGCATCACTAAACAGGCTCACTGAAAACGACTGAAAACTTTTCAATCAAAAGTACTTAGACTTATCACTGATGCACAATGGTACGTCAATAACAAAACTCTGCATACGGACTTAAAAATACAAACGGTTGACGAACACATGCGAACGTACTACAAACGCTTTCAAGAAAAACTATACGGACACCCAAACCCATTGATACAACAAATGGCCACTACCCTCATGCCTGAGAACACTAGGAGGAGACTAAAAAGAAAGTGGATGAGAGATCTGTTACAGTAGGAAATTATTTGTTGCTTGTTTAATTATAAATGCTACAATGCTTAATTTTTCTACTTTTAACTAATTAATTTTACATCAATTTATTCAGATATGGCTAATGGACAGTGCTAAAGTGGGAGTTTTTTTCTATCTACGCATAATTATAGTAGAGATCGAGACCTGACACCGAATTTTGTATTATCAATCGTCTTCTACAAATAACTAATATATTTTTTTATTTGGTACAATTTTTATTTGTTTAAGACTTTGTTAAACCTAGATCCAAGTAAAATGCAAATTTGTAACGGAGGATTTCAAAGATTAGTGATCTAACCTACCCATAGAATGCTGTTAACCTGTTAATAGAACACTTTTAGGCTGCTAATTTCAGATTAAACTAGCATCGTAATTTTATATAGAATTAATTAAAATATAAATATATTAGAATAAGTGGTTAGGTCCAATTTTCTCAAAAATGAGTTTCTTTTTTTTGAAATAGTGTATCTGAGTGAAGTAAGCACCAAAGGAATGATAATAAATATGCTTTATTAATACGATTTTAAGTAAAATAAATTATTTAATATATCAATTGGCAGAGCGATGTCACGGTGAGACAAAGGTTCCGGGTTCAAATCCCGGTCGAGGGCCTATCTTTTCTCTTTAAAAAATAAAAATATTTATAACTCATAAAAAAATGACCAATAATTATAAAAAATTATAAATAATAATATGACGTAAGTCAATAAGATCCTAAATTAAAATTAATGTTGAAAGAACTTCGTTCTAGTGTATTCATCGCAAAAATGGCGGGAGCACACTGGGGCTTAAGGATCTAGGAGAGAAATGGTTTGTCCTCGACCGACATGGGCCTTGGATAGCTCATTTGGCAGAGCAATGTCACGGTGAGACAAAGGTTCCGGATTCAAATCCCGGTCGAGGGCCTATCTTTTCTCTTTAAAAGATAAAAATATTTATAACTCATAAAAAATTATATTTAATATATGCATTGAGAAATAAGCTTAATGATTCAGATATAATATAGGATTGCAATAAAATACATACAGGACTTAAATTTCAACTTATCTTGTGAAACAGGAGTAGATTATGTCTATAGTAAGGTCTTGGCCTGGCCGTCTTCGGACTCTTCTGCGCCAGCATCGCCGGCCTCCTTCCGTATCCTCGATCCTTCTGTTCAGAGAGTGTCTTATAAAAGGTGGAGTCTTATACCCTCTTTGGTATCTCTTGACCCACCTTGACCATGAGGTGGGTCCACCTAACCATTCTACCTGAATTCTTACAAACGGTCATTATGCAAATATATGTGTATTTATTTACGGTGCGATACATAGCATAAAATACCCCATAAGTTATAGAACTGTAGCAAAATATTTTTATAAATACTTTTTTTTATAATTATTGGTCTTTTTTTTTTTTTTTTGAGTTATAAATATTTATGTATTTTAAAGAGAAAAGACAGGCCCTCGACTGGGATTTGAACCCGGAACCTTTGTCTCACCGTGACATCGCTCTGCCAATTGAGCTATCCAAGGCCCCTCCCGGTCGAGGACAAACCTTTTCTCTCATAGATCCTAAAGCCCCCGTGCTCCCTCCATTTTTGCGATGAATACACTAGAACGAAGTTGTTTGAACATTAATTTTAATTTAGGATCTTATTGACTTACGTCATATTATTATTTATAATTTTTCATAATCATTGGTCATTTTTTTTTTTTTTTTTTAGTTATAAATATTTATATTTATTATTATTATTATTATATAAATATTATTATTATTATATAAATATTATTATTATTATATAAATATTATTATATTTTTTAAAGCACTGGGGCTTTAGGATCTAAGAGGATCTTTTCTCTTTAAAAAATATAAATTTTTTTGTATACCCTAGTTAACCATATAATATATAACATACGTACTTATTACGTTTCTGAAATCAGTTATGAGAAGGGAGAACGGAATCGACGCGATAGAGAAGACTCTGAGAGTACAAGATATTGCCATCGAGGCGGACGCCCCACCGCCTCAGGACCCCCCCACCGCCTTATGTCCTGGCCCATTACCTCCGTGTTCTTCCATGTTCCTCCTTCTCGAGGCCTTTCTCTTCTCATTTATATTATATTTATCACAGTTCATCAATTCCTTCAATAGAGAACAATTTTGTTTTGCCATTTGATTCAGACATTAATACACAGTAATATCTAAAAAAAAAGAAGAAAATAAAGAAAATTGGTATCAGAGCACCCCATGAAAGGTCTTGGATTCAGTGTCTTTACGTTATTCTGGCCCGGAGGACCATGATTTCGTTTGAGGTGGACTATACCAAATATGGCGCTTCTGATAAAAGTTTAGGGGACTGTATATTACTTTAAATGAAAGACCTTTTTCTTATACATATTATAATAATTATTTATAGATAATTACATATATTAGTATTTGATTGATGGTGGCTTTATCTGCGTGGCTGTTTCTTCCAACTGGTTGCCGGCACCCTCGTACTCCCGGCTCTGCCGGCCCTCTGCTCTTTCTCAACTCCATGAATCCTGAACACATATTTACTCGTGCAATGTCTTGATCCAACTGGGGCCGTTCTCAACCAGGAGCAGCCCTAGGGGGGATGATAGAGGGCACTGCCTCTGTGGGAAGGAGGTAGAGGAGAGCAAGGAGCAATGAGTGGATGTGCATTAAACACAGTGCATGTTAGAGATAATAGAGTTGAGCCGTTACTATGGAACCGGGTATGTTTACGTATATAAATTGTGTGTAGGTAGTTATAAAAATAATATGATTGCTAGTGAAGAATAATTTCTTGCCTTAGAGCAAGCAGGACGACGCATGGGACTCCAAGTAAACCCTCCAAGACCACCAGCACCTCATATCACTTTTGGTGACTACACTTTTGAGGGCGTTGATGGTTTTCAGTATCTTGGTTCACTGATCAAATCGGACCAGCCCAGAAGTACAGAAAAGAATATTAGCTGCAAGTAAGTGTTATTTTGGATTAGCCAAGACATTGAGAAGTCGTCTATTATCAAGAAAGACCAAGGCTACACTGTACAGAACGCTTATTAGACCTGTTTTAACTAATTCCTCAGAAACCTGGCCTTTGTCAAAATCTGACGCTAACAGCTTACTGCTCTTTGAAAGGAAAGTGCTAAGAAGAATGTTTGAAGCGGAAAGAGTGGGTGACCAGTTCAGGCTTAGGCATAATGCAGAGCTGTACCAGATTTATCAGGAGCCCAATGTGGTACAGCACATAAGAATTTCCAGGCTAAGATGGGCTGGGCATGTAGTTAGGATGGACGAAATCTCTACTCAGAAGAAACTTCTCTTTGGGTATGTGGATGGGAGAAGACCGCGACTGAGATGGGTGGACGAGGTCGAGAGGGATTCATTTGTCCTCGTTGGATCAACAGCTTGGCGGACCCTTGCAGAAGACAGAGAGGAGTGGAGGCGGCGCCTTGGTGCGGCCAAGACCCGCACTGGGTTGTAGAGCCCGTGTTGTTTGATTGATTCAGTGAAGAATAAAGGTCCCACCATGAAAATATATTTCAAATGTCTTTAAAAATACATTTTTGTAATAAAGGATATAGTTAACCTTAGAAATGGTCTAAGTTATAACTTATTAGCGCCCCACCCCCACAGCTTTGCAAGAGTAGTAAGACATATTATACCTACATGTTTTGTCTGTCTAATGTATTTTATTATGTAGATATTATAAACATAAAAACAAAATATTTCTTTGCATACCAATTTGTTTTCATGCCCGTTAACTTTTTGTGATAACCCATAAGATACTTATTTAAATTATATGGTATAAAATATTATAATAATGTTATAATAATATTATAATAATGCCCATGAAATTCTTAAGGTAACTAAAGTATATAAGTTGATAAGGATTAATACTGTACTCGTCTAAATAGCTTTCCAAATACCGCATTGTACGTTATCAGTTTTTTAGAAGATAAAATAGTTAAAGTAAGCTATCCTTAAAAGATAGATATATGCTACCTCTGACTTTTTTGTAGATCTATAAAAGAGGAATATTATACAATGCATTGTTTCGTTATATGTCAAAGGGATTAGGCAGAGCCTTTGATGAAACCTCCCAGGAGGCTATACCGACAATTACCATTATATTTCAACCCACTTATCCAAGACCTCGACAAATTATATACCTAAACCTTTCTCTTGAATCGCTCTATATATTGGTGAAAACCGCATGAAACTCCGTGCAATAGTTATTGAGTTTACCGCGAACAGACGGACAGACGCGGTAAAGGACTTTGTTTTATAATGTGTCCAGAAGTAAACTGAAAAAATAACAGTTGATAAAAACAAAAACTAACGAAGACAGAACAGAAACGTATTTGAGAACAACTTAGTATCATTTGTTATATTCATAGAACATCATTTTGATGGCTCCCATTGAAAATCCTATTTTTGAAAATTTTTCACGAGAGCAACAAACTCGTAAAATTTAATTTCTTCCAAGTATATAAAAATAGACAAACCAAATTAATATCTTATTAATGGAATGACTGTCAATATTACCATTATTTGAATGATTTCAGCCATTAATTTCATTCTTTGGAAAAAATTAAGATTTGAAAAAAAAATTGATTTACACTGGGGTTTGGAATGAGACGCTTCAATTATGCTCTTCTTTTTTAAAGATCATTAAATTATTAAATGCTTGACTTATGTTAATCTACTTAGGGACTACTATAGAGAAGAAATGTATTGATAAATTATACAGATCTCTAGTACTAAAAAAATTGTTTTTATTTAAGGGTCTGTAGGTTCAAAATATTCCATCCTTGACTGTTAAACAATTAAATAACTTATCTTTCGAAACTGGATTTGAACCAACTTCAGCTTTGCAATTCAGCACACTGCGTCAATTCCTACAAAAATAATCGTTATCTGTTTTATAATTTTTAAAATAATGCAGTGGTAGATAAAATAAGATAGAAATAATATTAAAAGAAACGTTGAACACGATGATAGCGCTTAGGACAGGGGCAACCCAGGAATTAAATGAACGATATACCAGGATTAAACCCGGGGTATTGTTAAGGCTGGCAATAACAAAGAGGTGCCCCTAAGTTATATTTGCGGTTAAAAAATATAATGGCCGCGGGCCGGATCGAATCCATTTATCATCATAGCACTGCCACATTAATATTAATTGTGGTATTGCGAAAAAAAAGGAAACAACACATATCAGTGGAGGATCGCAGCGGATGAAGGAACAGGACTGTTGCATTAGTTGCCCCACCGGAAGTAGCTCGCGGATCCACCAAGGCAGGCCCTCCGATTTGCATCCACACAGCCCTTGTAATGACCGGAAATGAAGATTAATGGATGTTTGTTCCTACAGTGTTCCCTTCGTCTGAGCTACTTGTTTCTATAATGATCATCGAGAGTCAGCCACTGCAAAACGTATCCTCTTTAATTAAAGATAGTATTTTTCTTTTAGTGCAATCAACTCTACTGCTACGAACCACAAAAGACCCTTCCTATACATTGGGTTTAACTTAAGGTTTAATTTCACCGTTAATCCACCTGGTTTTTCTCCCAATTTAGAATATACATAGAAATAGATAATCATTAATAAAATAAATATGCCCAGGGCGGGATTCGAACCTGGGTCTCCCATTTCCGCCATGGTGCTCTACCAACTGAGCTATCCTGGTTCGTACCTCGGCCAGACAAATCCATTCTCTTCACTGAACCCATATCTCCGTGTTCTTACTATTTGCGATGTATACAAGGGTAAGAATGTTCATTCAAAATTACTTTAATTGTGATCTTGTTGACTTACGTCATAATATAATATAATTTATTTTTTTATTCATTGTTATAATTTTAAATATTTTTATATTGAAGAGATAAAAATATTTAATATCTAAATATTTTTTATATAAATATTTAAGGCCCAGTGCCGGGATTCGATCCCGGGTCTCCCATATTTCCGTCATGGTGCTGTACCAACTGAGCTATCCTGGTTCGTATACAGTCCCTGGCCATATTAATGTGACCACTGGATAGATTCGTTCTTGTTACATGTTTGCATTATCTTTTTGTTTACGTAATGATGTAAATCGAGTTTAAATATTAGTTTTATGGGTAAGTTAGTTATCTGATAATAATATGAAATTGAAAAAAATAGTTTAGAAAATAAATCTTTATTTTTTTTTAATATTTTGTGGTGTCACCCTATTTATACCCTATTTTACATATTGATGAAAAAAAAACTATCAAAATAGTTAAGATATATGATACAAATAATAAATCAATAATACACTTACCGAATCCGACTTGTATTTAGTGAAAAAGAAACAATAAATCCACAAAAAATTTCAATCACAAATTATGCACGCCGTCACTTGTAAAACAAAATGGCTGTAATAAAACCAATGCTGCCATTACTAAAAAAAAATACTTTAAAAAACTTAAAACAGCAATTTATTAAGACACGCGAAAGTATATAAAAAAATTAGGAAAAAACAAAAATAAAATAATCTTTCTTAGTGGTCACATTAATATGGCCAGAGACTGTAGTATCTCGATCAGACAAATCCATTCTCTTCACTTAATAACTACGGCACGGATTTTCATGCGATTTTCAACAATAGATGGAGTGATTCAGATCGTAGGTTTAGGTATGTAATTTGTTCAGTTTTGTGTAAATGGGTTGGAATATAACGATAATTGTCGGAAGGAAAAAGTATAGCCGCCTGGGAGATTATTTTGAATGCGTTATTTCGAAATCTATTTAGACGGATGAAGTATTAATCATTATAAATTTAAATACTTAAGTTACCTTAAGCATTTCATACACATTATTATAATATTTTACACCATATCATTTAAATGAGTATTTTAGGAGTTATCGCAAAAAATTAGCACGCGTGAAAGTAAATATCCATAAAGGACTATTTTATTTTATTTTTATGTTTATAATATATAATAATAAAATAATTTATGTATTCAAGGCATTATATTACATTTAAGTCTAATCCACATCAACTTATGCGATCCTATGACATACAAAGCCTGTAGGCATAATTTGCTCTGCTGCCCGTGCAAAGCCGGGACCGGTCGCTAGTTTATAAATGTGGAGGCGATAGAGAATGCGACAACAGATGATTAATAATTTATGTTTATATATTATTCTAACTTAAGAGGTCATACCTCTTTGGCCATAACCATCGATTTAACAGCCGTTTGAGAGGCTTGGGAAAAGTACTGCCATTTGTTCTGTTGCCTTGGTTGGGCCCACATTGATTGTTAGCTATGAAATTGCGCAAGTACTTGTAAATATGTAATATTTATTAAATTAGTCTTTTGTATTTAGTTATTAAGTTTAAGTATTGGTTACTTTATCTATGTTTATTTATTTCTCTTGTAAGTTTAATGTAAAGTAATTGTGCACTAAGTAAAGGTTAAGAACTACTGATTTGTTAATTGAGGATTTTTCTGTATATTGATTTGAATCAAGTCGTAAATCAACAAAGAATAAAAATCAACATTTTTTGGTTATAAATGATATAATCGTCATACAAGATTGAAAAGACAAGAAACTGCTCGACGTTTTCGCCTACTTCAACATTTACTGGACAAACGTTCTAAGCTCCCAATTAATTACTAATAAATCGAAAATCCTTCGTAAAATCCTCAATGCTCCTTATTATGTCACAAACAAACTCATCCATCATGATCTTAATATCCCATATGTTGCTGATTTGGCCCAAATTAGATACCTATCCTTCCATGACAAGCTCCATACACACTTGAATCCGCTAGTTTCTCAACTTGCTTCCCATACTATTCCTGATTACCCTCCCAGGCATCTGAAAAGAAGATGGCCTCGAGACCTTCTACTATAGAACTTTATTGGAATGCTACCGATGGGTAGCAAATTCACTTGTTGTAATATAATTACAGTTGTAAATATCAATAAATTAATCTTAAAAAAAAAATTATATAGAGTTATTATTTATACATATATCCTTTACGAATACACCACGAGGTTACTTAAATAAATCAGAGAGCTCCTCTAAGTACTACAAATTGTGAACAGAAAATTTTGAATACTGGTTTAGTTGAAGCAGATCGAGAACTAAAAATCCGGATGCCAAATCAAACTCAAGCTGCTAGAGAAAGGACAATGAAGTTGCGAACAATTAATGAAAGATCAACAGAAAAGAGAAAATTCCATCAAATTTTCATGAGAGGAGTCGCCGCCTTGAGAAGAGTCCTGATTAACTTTATAACCCTTCCTTCAGAACCGGTTCAGTTTCAAATTGAAATTAAAGCTCTCTCCTCGCCGGATTAATTAGTAATTAATAATACGGATCCACTTTTATCATAAACGGAATGGAACAATAATGACTCTCTTCTATTCTTTTCCTTTTCTAATTTTCTCGAGTATTTAAATAAATTAATATTTAAATTGAAGATATCCATAATACAATTGTAATGTTAATTTTTCATAATATTTTTTCAATGATATCTCTAGTTCTGCCCATGATAATCATTATTAATTTATTTTTTATAATAATAGGGTGTATAAAAAAAATGACCGTTTTTTTAAACTAAATATTTGTATTATTAATTCTTTGATGTATTTAGATGGCGAGTAACAGTATCTTTCTACACAGCACACTCCCTGGCAACTTCGCGAGTACTTGTGGACGGATTTGACTCAACAGCTTCCTTCATAACCTCATCAATATCCATTAATGGTCGCCCGGAGCCCTTCTTCCTTTCCAACGTCGTATCTTCACTACAAGGAATCAAGGACACCTCCCCCTTCATATTTAATAATTTCACAAGTTGCTTCAGCGGCTGTGAATTTTTTTTTCAGTAATGTCTTAAAATTAGGAGAATTTCGTAGGACACTGTCATGTTTCTTCTTTTAAATAAATAACTAAACTGAGGCTTTTTTTGAAGAATCAAGTGTTAGTAAACAAGCTTAGAGAATGTTCCAAAAGGATTATTAAGTGTTGGTAAATAATAAATAGCATTAAAATATTTACATACTTTTGAACTCAGGAATTTGATATAACGGTCTTTTTTTTTTTATACACCCTATTATATATGTGTCTGTGTTTGTGTGTGCACTTAATTTGATTGATAACCTTCCCGAAACTCGGTACTTGTGATTTAGCAGGACGCCATGGACTCTTTTTCCTCATTATTATAATAATGATAATATTACAATAATAATTTCCTTATCCGATCCTCATCCCTTCATTTAACTCTATACCTTCTTCCATTTGTCGTTCCAATAACCTTTCAACATCCTAATCCCATATTTTCAATCACCATATATCCTTACAAATCCCAAAAATCGGAAATAACATACTCAGTTTTCAGATTAAAATTTCCCAACTGATAAATGAATGATGCGTTTTATTTATATATAAGTGCGTTATATTTGTATCATTGAGGCTTCACTCATCCAGTTAGATATTTTTAAAAACAAGTTATCTTAGTTTAGGTTTTTTTTCTCTTTAAATGTTATCACAGAAGGTTATTCGCAATGTTTTTTCATTAATTATTTCTCTTTTGTTAATTTATTTGCAATAATTAATTAAATGTAATCTCATAATACTCTAAGCCATAATAATACCTTGTATAAATGCTGTATTGTTGTTCTAAAGGACTTGTCCCAGAATATATAAAGACTTTATTATTATTATTATTATTAATCGTCTGGCTACGATAATTCTGATACTGAAACTACCTATCTAATTATTCATAATTATAGAAATTGAAATATACCAAATTTAATAATATTATTCTAATTCTAGAAATCCCCAGCCACATACCACATTCTAAAAAAATATTTGAAAAAGTTCGACAAAAACAACTTCACGTTCTTTTCAAAATCCGTTTGACTTTTTCACGTAATGTGATCTTTGCAATTATTCCGAACTTAAAGGAGTATTTCAAAGCTACTTGTTTCAAAAGATTTCAATTTCCAAAGCGTTATCCTATGCATTGCAGGCAAAAGCACCTTCCTAAATTTGATAGACAGTAAGCAAAATTAAATATATTATAATCAAATTCTTCAAGAGATACAATAAAAAATAATATGAAATAAATTTATTAACAGACACACAAATAACTCAAATGTCTAGTGATAATAATAGGTTACATGAGATAAGAAGTTTGGTTTCATGGTTACCTGATAAATCACAAGTAACCAGATTTCCGTCAATTTCTAATTCCATAAAGATATAGGAATACATTTATTATGAGATGGTATGTTTTCTTATTTATTGAAAACTTCGAAGAAACATTACGATTTTAACATTTATCTCATAAAAAATTGCTTTGATTAATCTGGAATAATATTAGCTGAGGTCATATATATGAGGAAGTTGGTAAGGGTGGAGAGCCAACGTTTCGACCCAGATTGCAGGTCTTCTTCAGGGCTAAATATGCAAAATACAGCCAATTAAAATTGCTTAAGATATCTGAATGATGGAAGATAAAGAAAGAGGGGGGGAGAATCTGGGATATGTATATGTATCCCAGCTTCTCCCCCCTCAAGCAAGGAAAATCAATGTAGAGTATTAATAACTAAATGATAAATAAGACAATACCAAAAAGGTAATACAGAATAAAATAAATAATAAAGAAACGGATTTTTAGCATGAGCCCCACACTTGTGAGGCTAGGCCCATATTGGTTTAAGTAGCATGTTGTATATTATAATTTTATTTGTTAGTAAAAAAAAGGAGATCCCTTATTATTTTATAATCCAGTGGACGAAGAAATCAACCATTTTTTTTTATACTATGAACCTTCTCAACTATAAAATATAAACCTCTTCCTTAAATTTATATATGAAGTATTTTCCATATATACATACTAGCTATTGCCCGCGGCTTCGCTCGCGTGGAATTTGGTCTGCCACACAAAGATTCGTGGCAGATCATTTGAGATAAATAATTTAATTTTTTTTAACTTTAAGTTACTCGTACATCAAAAATTTCAGATGCCTAACTTCAAAACTGACGGATTCCATACAATATTTGAACCCCTATTATATTGAGGGGGAAACCCTTGGGAATGGAATTATCCAAATTTCTTTCTTAAATTATCCAAAGAACCTATCTACAAATTTCAAGATGCTACGTCCCTGATTTGCTGTTAATTATTTACTATAATGGATTCTCCAAAGTACTTAAAAAACTTGCCCACATGGCACCCTCCTAAATCCGACCTTGCTGTAGCTTATATGTTATTCTGATGTATAGCCTATATTACTGTAAAGTTTCATCCAAATCCATTAAGTAGTTTTTGCGTGAAAGAGAGGCAAACATACAAACTTTCACATTTATAATATTACTAAGATTAGTAGGATATCAAAACAAATAGTTTCACTCATGTTATTTCTGTTATTTTAACAATTATGATCATGCGATTTGCCTTTAATTATGTACTATAATGGATTCTCCACAGCACCTATAAAACTGTGGGGGACACTTCCCCCCCCCATACATCCGCGCTTGCTATAGCCTATATGTTATTCTGATGTATAACCTATATTACTGTAAAGTTTCATCCAAATCCGTTCAGTAGTTTTTGCGTGAAAGAGAGACAAACATACAAACTTTCACATTTATAATATTAGTAAGATATATATATATATATATATATATATATATATATATATATATATATATGTATGTATTACATTATATCTATATTCTACTGGTTTTAAACATTAAATATATATCGCAATAAATTATCCTTAAGCGTTTGTAGTAACATTGAGACAGCCAACGGGAACCAGTGGCCTAGCTGATGACCCCCGCAACCCTTCCCAATAATATATGTATTATTTAATCCCCAGCTATTTGTCTTTAAGCTGGAGGAAACGGAAGGGACCCGAAGCGTCGCTATTGAATTGTAAATTTATCCTCGTGGTTAATCACCTGGACGGAGATAAGGTTCCGATTAAAACGGATTATTTATTCGAATCAGCTCTGCTCGGGTCCGAAGAGGATATTCGGAAATTAAAGAAAATAAATTATGTGTCTCGCTTAATAACGCCATATCTTACATTATCTGGACAAACCTGCATTTATCAACATACCAGTGATTATAAAAATTAAAAAAAAATCATGATTTTATTTAATTGTTATATGATATAATTTTTTTAAATATTTTATTTGAAAAGAAAAGATATGGCCAGGACCGGAACTCGAACCCGGGTCTTTAACCTCTCCGTGGTGACGCCTCAACCATCTCGGCCACCCAGGCTCGTTTCTCAGCCAGCCTTATCAATTGTTTTTACTGATCCTATATCTCCGTGTTCTCTCAATTTGCGATGTATATACGGGGAGAATGTTAATTGAACATTACTTATATTTTTGGATCTTGTTGACTTTAAGTCATTAATATTATTATAATTTTATTTAATTGTTATATGATATAATTTTTTTTAAATATTTCATTTGAAAAGAAAAGATATGACCGGGAGTCCAACCCGGGTCTTTCACCTCTTCTTTATCACTACATCCCATGATGGACCTTTCATTTAAATTTGATTTTGTTAAATTTTCATTTAGATGAATAAAAGATGGATTGGTGGGTACATTTCCAACTGGATCAGAAAGGGAAATAAAGTCTAATACCAAAGCATGCAACAAAATTGCTGGAAAGAAGGAAGTGGACAAAAACGTGCACATTTTCAAGGCTAAATACCTACCTACGGATGTGAAAGGTCAAACTGGACAAGCTCTGGAGCCGAGTATACTTGAGGAGAGTGGTTGGCCGAACAAGGAGAGATCTTGTCAGAAATCAGCGAATACGAGAGGATCACCTAGTGAAGAGGTGTGGGTGTTTCATCTCTAAAGAAGCTGTTAATAATGAAAAGAGACAGCTGAAGAGTGGTTTGGCCAACTTTGCCGAATGGAGGAAGATCGGGACCGAAGGAAGTTCTTCGAAGCTAGCTCTAGGACCTGTTCAGGGACCGAGGTGCGTGGACTGAGGCACTTCCACGCTGAAAGGAGCAAGAAAGGGAAATTTTCAATTGCCTAAAAACAATGATAATAAATAATTTTTAATAATTATAATAAATAATTTTCTCTGGTTTTAACAAGGTTTTTGAATAAACGTAGACGAATTGCTAGAAAACCTATTATTTTGTATTATAACAAATATTTGGGATTTGAGGTATTTAGATGGTATTTCTTAAAATAGTTAGTATTTCTGTTTAAAACATTAAATATCAAATTTACACGCGGTTATTATAAATGAGTTACAATTAAAGTTTTATGTTTTTTTTTTTTTTTATAAACACTTTATTTAGACATTACAATCTGCCACCTGTGGGCAATAAGTAATGGTGCTATGTAGCTACAATCATTCCATAACAAAACAAAAAAGTGGTATAAACAAAATAAAATAAGTGAATGTAATAAATATATACATACGCAACATATATAAAATAAAAGGAAATTAAAGCAGAAATGATAATAAAATAAAGTCAAAATAAAAATAATAAAAATAAAATAAATAAAGTTTTATGATATATGATCAGATTTCAAACAATAGAAATTGGTCCCCCAAAAAAAAAGGATTACCTCGAAAATTATCATGTATAATAAATTTTTTATCAGTTATAAATTGTTAAACAATTTAAAACAAATGAAGCTTTGGTTATATTTTATGTTTCCCTTCTTAAAAAAGAATAATGAGTAAAACGCACCGTTTTCTCCCACTGTATCCGTAAATTTACCGGTTTGTTTTTTATCTCTGAAAAATTCCTTTTAGCAGAGAGAGATTTAATAAAGTATAGGCTTTACCTGGTTTGAAAGAGGATAATGGAATGTTAAGAAGCGCTAGCGGATAAAGTTGGGTTAGAAAGGAGCGAGATATAGGCCAAGATTAGAGGAGAGAGAGAGAGAGAGAGAGAGAGAGAGAGAGAGAGAGAGAGAGAGAGAGAGAGAGAGAGAGAGAGAGAGAGAGGTGGGGGGGGGAGGGGGGAATTTACCATTGTACGCTCGGATTTGCCTCGTAGTGCCTATCTCTCCCTCTTTCTTTATTGTCCTTCTTATGTATCCCTCTCAATCGTCCAGTTTAAGGGATTTATTATCTTATTTAATAATATAAAATTTATATTATAGTTAAGATAATGATATTTAGAATAATTAGTTAGATAGTAATGTAAATAACTAAATAAAAAAGTTAAGTAGATTAATTAAATGTTAATTTATATTAAGAAACTAGCTGACGCGTTGCTGTGGCTGTTATAATAGTATAAAAAATATTAGTTTAAATTTGAATTTAAAAGAAATAATGAATTAATGAAAACACGAATTAAATATATTTTTGATTTTATATTTTATTCATTTCATATCTAACTATATTATATAATAAATACATTATATACAACGCTCATAACTGATAAAATATAAATATGAGTTTAATGAATGAGGTATATCATGGTTGATTTTTAATTATGGCTAGTAATATTTTTTTAAATTATAACTATTTATTTCAATTTAATTGAGCGCTAATCGATGCAGTATACTTTTTTTTTAATCTGTCCTTTGCTAATACAAATAGATTAGATGATTTACTAATACGTGAGCATGCAACATATAATAGCCATGGGAGAAACATGGATATTTTAAGTCCAAACCGCAAATGGACATTGTCTGGCCTTGAGACCTGTTGATGGGTATAGCAAAACCCAAATATATATCAAATTGAAGTCTTTTGAACGGTATTATGGGTTAAAATATAGCCTATATTTTAAGTTGGACAATGTTACGCATCTGTGCCGAATTTCATTAAAATCGGTCCAGTAGTTTCGGAGATTAGCCCGGACAAACATCGTGACAGGAGATTTTTATACATATATATATATATATATATATATATATATATATATATATATATATATATATATATATATATATAGATAAGATTCCGGTCATTTGATACATGATAGGACTGAACTCAGGTTCCATTAGACCTACAGATCTGCGGTTGGGCTCAAATTGTAGAAAATTAAATCTTCTTTTAAAATAATCGATTATGTTTTTCAAACAAATAATAATTTTTTTTTTAGACATTTTTTTCTAATCCAAAAAAATAAAATAAAATAAGAAAAAAAAGTTGGTAGAAACCTTCCCTAGATTGTACTGAACAACTTCCCAAAGTTTCATGACAATCGGATGATTGGTGTAGTAATGCATAAAGGACAAACACACATACATTCATTTTTATATATATAGATTATACTTAAAGACGTGCTAACTAAACAATTTCCATGCCCAGCTGTGGTAATAAGACCGGATATAATTCAGTGGTTTACTATACCCAAATTAATCGAACAATTGATTGATTTAAATTTTATTTCTATAATGTCTTGCTAACTTTGTCCACAAGGGGCAGCACACCCCGGACATGGGGTTAAAACGTTTTTGTTAGCTCAAATGAGCCTTTTTATACCCGTTCGTTTTCACCCATAAGTCGGATTTGAGAACTGATACTGCCGGCGAGCAGGATCTTGGGAAGGTGAGCTGTCAAGGTAGGAGTCTCTGTGTTTCTGTAGCCTGACTAGATTTGGGGTGTAGCCAGATGGTAGCTCAGTTGTTGATAGAACCAATCAAATATTTGTTTTATCTTGTGCACGTTCCGATCACGAAGTAGATGGGATAGTGAATCTTATTTTAAATTATTGTTGATATTTTTTATTAGTTATTATTTTGTCGACGGTGAATTTTAGTTTAAATTTGTAGTTATTATTTTACTAATGCCTCTAGGGTTATTATTATTAATAGTAGTTCAGTGTAATTTCATTATAATATATTACAGTTTTATTATTTTAATACAAGGATGTTTTGGGTTTATTTCTTTAACAAGTTTCCCTGTGTGTCCTCGACTATACCATGTTCCCCGCCCTTTCTGGGTGTCCACGAAGTCCAAGAGAAGAGCAGCAGATAACAGTATTACTAGGGAATAAAATCTTGTAACTGATTGAGAACGTTGCAAGCCAATCCGCTCCCAATCTGTTGACATTAATCGTGTAAAGGAAACAGATGGCTTGTGCCATGTTTTCAGAAAAATATCCATTCGAACGAAAGAATCCGATAGAGTGCAGTAACCTACAGAGGCTTACTGAATGCTTACGCTAGTGTGAATTAATATGTATTATAAGCTATTTTTTTCCAATGATTCAGAGTTTGATGAGGCGATACTCCGAGTGAGAGGAGTCCTTTATACTTGTATTATTATTCTATGGCGCTACAACTCGGTGAAGAGTCCTGGCCTCCTCTACCAGCTTCTTCCAATCCGAGGCTGATTTTAATTTCTGTGAAATATTGACTTCAGGTAGGGGAGCTTCCAAACCTCACTCCGTACCCAATACTATATACTTTAGCCTGAATATATTCTGGGCGTCAAGGAAGATATTAGAGCCCATTTACTTACGTACTTATGTACTGAAAAATATTTTATTCTATTTGTTTAACGTCTCGATCACTAACCAGATGGTTAATTAGTTCATTTAACGTCACTTTATGCTGCTATGGCTAATCGGACGATGCTACAGTGGGAGCTCTAAATTTTGCCTATCCAGGTTTAATTAGGATAGGGATTTTTAACGAGTACCTGACATCGTACAGGCTCGGGACCCCCGTTTAACGTCGCTTCCGAAGGACGGCGTTACTAAGGATTTTTTACTCCCTTAAAAAAATCCTAGGGCCACCTGCCGGGCTACGAACCCGCGATCTTGGGCTTCATAGTTTGTTACCCTAAGACCACAGATGACCTTAATAACCAGATGGGATTGTGAATCTTAGTATAATAGTGCCTATTAGATTGTAGTTATTATTGTTATTAGCGCAATTATTGACAATTTTGGTGTATCATTTTTGGTACTTGTCCATTAGAGGGACCCCAGTGATAAGCTTGCTGTGCCTTACTTCCGGACGCTAGCGCCGCCGTTCAGGAGTTTTGACGTAACTACATTTGTCACAAACATATAACATATGAAAATGATTTTATATCCTTCAAATGACTAATAATAACACACTAGTATAATAGTAATATGTAACAATAAAAGGGCCGTTTTATTAACAATAAGAAACACATTTTGAATAGTAATGAAAATGAAAGGAGCGAACGATACAACATAAAATACAATAGCAAAATATACAATTAATAACAAAATAAAATACAATTTTATATTTTGTGATGAGAGGAAAATAGTTGACTGGATGATAAAATGGAGAACGGGGGTCTTAGCCGGTGCACCCAGTGGCTCCTCTCTCCAAATGGCCCTGAAGATGACCTACACTGCAGGTCGAAACGTCGGCACGTAATAAATATAGGTCTAGTACTTATTTAGTGTTTTTTTTTACTGCACCCCCCCAACTATCTCCGTTCTACAATTTTATATTTTGTAGTAGTGTTTTTTCTTAATTTGATGATGGTTTGTTTCTTTCCCAAGTTTCCTATTATGTGCCCTTTACCCGACCTTTTTTCGCACCCAGGTCGAATAGGTGAGAAGAGTTCGAGCCTGCTGATCAACATGTTATTATTTCAAACATGTTAGCACATGTCGATAGATCCTGTAACCTTCATTAGGCTCACTCAGGTTATATTAAGCGAAACGTTTACTAATCCAGTCAAGGATCCAGTAGATACAGTCAAGGACGGATTTAAGGGAGGGGGGCACGGGGGCACGTGTCCCCCCAGTCGGTTTTGTTAAGTACACACAAAACTCCATTACAATACATACTTATAGGCAAATCACATAAATAAAATTAAATAACAGAAATAAAATGATTGAAACACTTGTCCATTTCTGGTTGGAATTGCGAAATTTGTTCGTTGTGTCCCTTGCTAGTAGAAAAAGCACTGCCGAGCGACCTTTCTCCACCTAACGCCAAATAAAGTTATATCTTCGCAGCAGGATGAACGTTTGAATGATCTGGCTTTAATGCATATCCATTAAGACGTTGCTACAAAAATTAATGAAATTGAAGTGCTGGACATATTTAGCAGAAAACATAAGAAAACTGTCTTTATTAAACTTGTAATTTTTCTATTGTTTCGATATTTTAATAAACCTTTCTATAAATACTACAATTTATTGTTGATTTTTTTGCCTGTCTGCTCGTTGTGCCTCCCCCAGAAAAAAATCCTGGATCCGCCATTGGATACGGTGATGTCAATACCTTCATGGATTGGAAGTTCTGTCGTTTTATTTTTTTCTAATAAGTTATTAAATCGCCGCTTGTAAATCATCTGTTACGAGAACTGTAAAACAAATAGGGATTCGGATCTTGTCTCCTAATACAATTTCTTCCATTACAGATTATACAGTTACAGTATTTCTTGAGATTCTATTACCTGCCAAGTGTAGAGGCCAAGTGTAAGTGATCTACAAGACACCACCGTGTGAGTTGATAATGTTCTCTAATTGAAGGGCACAGGTGGACAGGATTTGTTTCACTTCCGGGAGTGATTTTCTGGGATTCGTTGGCATTAGTTGTCCAATTAGTAAACGAGGAAATTGGATCGGAGGATTTTGTAAAAAAAAAAAAAGAAAAAGGAAAAACGATGCTTTGGAGATAGCTAACTGGAATCGTCTTGCTATTAAAGAAGATCAAATAAAAATGTGTACGCATTATTAACGATTTATATTGATCTATTCGCCGTTTCAGACTACTTCAACATTTACTAGACAAACGCTCTAAGCTCTCAATTAATTACAAAAGACTCATATACATGACAATCATTAAACCAATCTGGACTTATGGATTAGAGCATTGGAGCTCCACTAAACCATCGAATTCCTCTCGTAATCAACCCTTAAATTCCAAAATCCTTTGTAAAATCCTCAATGATCCTTACATTGAGGTAACGAAAAAGTAATCTATAATGACCTTAATAGTTAACCATAAACCATTTTATGCTACACTACAACCCGTGAACGGTTCTGGGGTTCAGTACATGGTAGAGACTACTGTTTCATGGACAACAGTTCTGCAAGGAGGTGATTTGTCCTAGCTCACCCGCCAGATTTTGCCCCTTATTTTGGGTACCCTATTTTTATAATATTTTATGGAGGGTCCTAGATCCCATATGATCCATCTCCTCCTGCAAACAGACTAAATATAAGTGTTGCCTACAGCGGTATTTGAACCAGGATTTTTGGCATGGCAACTCAGTGCTCTACTACCACTGAGTCACTACACTCCCTAAAAAAAGGATATGCAACTGTAAGAGAATTCTTATAGTTAGTCGTCCACTTTCTTTCATAGTTCTCAATTTAATTTAATTAATAAATTAGTAGGTTCTTTACTAATTTATAAGAAAATATCCTATAGCGTTTATAATTTCTCTTAATTTTATTTGCAGCTCTTAAAAAAATAAATTTTATTATCCTTAAACTGAAACAGAATTTAAATTTTATATCTCCTCCTCGTATTCAATCCTTACAATCCAAAATCCTTCGTATAATCTTCAACAAAGTATCATTCTTGCCATTTACTTGTTTTATTGCTATAATACAGTTGTATATTTTAATGAATAAATTGATAAAAAAATAATTTTATATCTGCATGCTCTGGTGAATCGATATTTGTACAGATCGAGTTAATTGTATTGAGAGAAGTATAAGTGTAATTTTTCTATTTTATGGCTTGAAATGGAGGTGCAATATTGACTCCATTTTAAGCCAATGCCTGACTTAGCACCTTACGAAAATAATATGATTTCGCTTCCCTAATTAGAAGAAACTCATTTAGGGGAAAATTTGACTTAATCCCTTATTCACCCGAGATGTTGATATCATAAGGAAAAAGTACGAGTTTAGAGGATTATTCTCTATACCAACTGTGTTTAATAACAATTATTTGATTTTCCTAAGGATATATACATGAGGATACTTAGGAAGAAGAAAAAGACAAAGAATGATAAAGTTGCGGCTGAGGGACTCGAAGGAGGGAGTTATTCGTGGCATTTCTGGCGGGAAGGAGTAGAGATGTTGGTCCTGGCCGCGGCGGTTTTGGCAGAATGCCAAGCCTGCCCTTTGTCCCTATTGCAATTCTAAATGTTTCCCGCAATAAAACACTTTTTCCACCAACTGTTGCCAAATGTTCAACAACCTCCAGTAATGGCAAACACATCCTCCAAAAATTGCCTGGACCCGAAAGGAATTGTTTTTATTTTTATCCTTCTCCCTTATTTCTTCTACATTCCCTTCTTTTTTTTTATTGAGGATCATTCATTTTTCTCCTTCATCACCAACTGAAGAAGAAATCCATAAGTGTATCCTGCCCTGGCTCTTCCTGATTTCTCTCCGGGTGATTTATATTCCTTGTTCCCTCGAGCGAGGATTATATTGGAACAGGGTATTGGCCTTCTCTTATTGTTCATTCCTTATAGATGTCTTCTTTTTATATCTACGTCATACTTTATTCTCGTATCGCTGTTAAGTTTTTTGCATATCAGTCAGAACTTCTGTAGGATATTGAAAAAATCGGGGGTTTTTTGTTAATATTTTTTAAATGAAAATATTTGTATCTATAAAATATCTTTTGTCTGTAGAATATTTGAATTACTATAAAGTTGCCACGTCGGAAATCCTGGTTCAAATCCCGATGCGGGCAAGACTTTTATTTAGTCTGTTTGCAGCCGGAGGTGGGTCACATAGGATCTAGGATCCTCCTGGGGCTCACCCAGCCTACAAAGTATATATACATATACCTATATATATATATATATATATATATATATATATATATATATATATATATATATAGGTATATATATAAATAGGGTCACCATATAAGGTATATAAACTTTTTTTTTAACCTCATAAATGGACTATAAAAATATGAAGAAAAAATTAAATATTTGCACGTCACTTATATTCCTATTGGAAGCATATGAAACGCCCATTTCAAAGAAAGCTTATTTAGAAAAAAAAACGGGTTCAAATCCCGCTGCATGCAAGACTCAATCTGTTTGCAGCCGGAGATGTATCATATAGGATCTAGGACCCTCCTGGGGCCCACCCAGCCTCTATAAAATATTATCAAAATAGGGTACCCAAAATAAGGGGGGAAAAATCTGGCGGTTGAGCGTGATCTAAGACAAATCACCTCATTGCAGAACCGTTGTCTATGAAACAGAACAGTCTCTAACATGTACTGAACTCCAGGACCCGTTCACGGGTTGCAGTGGTACAGTTTTCTTTTTTCAGGTTTTAGGAATAAAACAATCCGAAAAAGTGGTTCGGGTAGAGGTCACAAAGAATTTCTCTTAGAATTGGAGAAAACTTTATTAAGTAGCCAACGTTTCGACCTACTTTGTAGGTCTTCTTCTGGGATATATGCAAAATACAGACAATTAAGAATAAAAAAAAGGTAAAATATATTTTAATATAGTAATTATAAATAAACAAAAGTATGGTGAATACAGGCTATATTTTGCATATAGCCCTGAAGAAGACCTACAAAATAGGTCGAAACGTTTGCTACTTAATAAACATTTCTCCAATTCTAAGAGAAATATTATCAAGGTCAACAATTATCATTCAGAATTGTTTAAAAATATATGAATGTACAGAATTCTTTTTAATATTTTTTAAAATTAATCTAACATCCTAACTGCTTTTTCTAAGCATTTCATATATTCATCGATTATTATCTTGTTAATGGAAATATAATCATATGTTACTTATTAGCGCCTAACCATTATGTAAAGGTAATAGAAGCCAGTAACTTAGGTACAATATACATAAGTTATATACAATGAATACAAGGAAATGTTATCTCCATATGCATGGAGAACTGATAACAATGAAATAATTGCGTCATCATATATGATAATAGGGTATTCCATATACCATGCATAACAATGTGGCTCCTATTCGGTTCCGATGCAGCCGGCTCCTTTATTTCAACTGCCTGATTAATTTTCTTATCCACGCCTGAAATAATCTTACTAATATTATAAATGTGAATGTTTGTATGTTTGTCTCTCTTTCACGCAAAAACTACTGGACGGATTTTGATGAAACTTTACAATAATATAGGTTATACATCAGAATAACACATAGGCTATAGCAAGCGCGGATTTAGGGGGGTGCAATGGGGCACATCCCCCCTGCAGTATTTTAAGTACTGTGGAGAATCCATTATTGTAAATAAATAAAGGCAAATCATATGATAATAGTTGTTAAAATAACAGAAAGAACATGGGTGAAACTATTTGTTTTGATACCCTATCCATGATCTATGTGGGGGCACGGGGGCATGTGCCCCTCCCGTTATAGTACATAATTAATGGTAAATCAGGAACTTAGCATCTTGAAATTTGTAGTTAGGTTCTGTGTATAGCTTAAGAAAGAAATTTGGATAATTCCATTCCAAGGGTTTCACCTTTAATATAATAGGAGGTCAAAGGTTGTATAGAATCCGTCAGTTTTGAAGTTAGACATCTGAAATTTCGGATGTTTGAGTAACTTATATTTTAAAAAAATAATTACATTATTTATTTTCACGAAACTTTACGTGGCAGACCAAATTCCACGCGTGCGAAGCCGCGGACATAAGCTAGTCTTGTATACATTTATTAAATTTTTCCAGAAGAATTAGTTTCTAGTTCCTTCCTGCTAGCAATTACATTGGCTAAGATAAAAGATTTAAAAAAAAAACTTAAAATTCACCTTACTAATTTCGTAAATAGGTCAATGCTCAACTCGGTATTATGGAATACAAACATTATCCTCAAAACAAGAAAAAATATATAAAATAGTCTCAGGATCAGAAACTTGGACGTTACATTGGTTACGTCTAAAAAATCACTGGTTGTCACGTTCTAACCAGACAACTTAAGCAAACCTTATTCTTCAATTCTTTCCATTCGTATTGTGTCAGAGAGTTTTCGGATATTTGATAAATTTATTTATTTCTGAAATACATTACTTCATTGAGGAAATGGGGGATCAATGTTTTTCACGTAATAGCTACCACCAAAAAGAGGAGGATAAATATCCCAGTTTTTTCAACTGACCCGTTTTTAAAAAAAATATTATTCAATAACGTTTATGTACTTGAGGGAGCGGAGTGGCTCAGTGGTAGAGCACTGAGTTAACATGCCGGAAATCTTGGTTCAAAAATCCCGCTGCAAGACAGTACTTTTATTTAGTCTGTTTGCGACCAGATCATAAAGGATCTAGGACCCTCCAGGAGCTCACCCAGTCTAAATAAAATATTATAAAAATAGGGTGCCCAAAATAAGGGGGGGGGAAATCCGGCGGTTGAGCGTGACCTAGGACAATTCACCTTCTTTCAGAACCGTTGTCCATGAAACAGTGCAGTCTCTACCATGTACTGAACCCCAGACCCTTCACGGGTTGTAGTGGTACAGATTTTTTTTTTTTTTATGTACTTTGCTGCTTAAGATAGAGGCGGTTCATTAAACCTGCCTTTCAACGGAGGTAGAAAGATATTTCTGGAACAATTTGGAATAAAGTCACATCTGCCTGCTCCAAAGAAATAGCGGGAAATGTCCTTATTAGAAAACATCTTACAAATATTTTAAGTGAGGCTAATCCTTCGAGGATATCGGAGCCGAATTATGTAAAGTAGGGGACGACCAACGGGAGAATGGAAATATGTAGGATCCTGGGAAGGGATCCCAGAGATGTCCTAGTGAGGAACGGATTATCCTCGCCCAGATAATCTTGCTTGTAATCTCTACAATCCTAACGAGGGATTCGCCAGCGCGATCGGCTATGGCTGGGTTAGGTTGCAACCTTCCAGCCAGCGAGGGAGTAGGACCTAAATCTTGCAGTGTCATGGGATTTATCCTTACATATAAATTTACTCCGTTATTTATTAGAATATATAAGTATAATAAAAAAATAATAATATAGGGATTAAATAAAATGTAAGCTACTAAGCATTCCAGACTGTAAAATATTGTTTATTAGAACGGAATAATGATTACTTAAACTACTTGATTAGATAAAGGTTATTGTCTAATTATTATTAAAATATTTAAAATTTTATAGCGCCCTAAAACCTTTCCAGGTGGGAGTGTACCGAGCTTAAAGATAATCTAAGGCATTAAAAGTTAATCCGGAACCTTCTTTGTATTTTCAACAAATTTTTTAATAAAAAAAAAATCTACTTCAAAACTAATTAAATAATTCAATGAAATTTACTGTCTTATACTAATAAAACAAGTTAGTGGAATAAATGGTTCACAATGACATGAAAAGACAAGTAGAGAAACTACCAAGTGGTAGTACTCAAATAACAAGTTCAACTTAGAAGGTCACGAGGCCATCTTCTTTTCAGACGCTTCGGAGGATTATCAGGAATTGAAGAGGTTGCTAGGTATGAAACTAGTGGGTTTGAGTGGGAATGAAGTTTGTCATGAAAGGATTGATATCGGGTTCGTGCCAAATCAGCAACAAATGGGACATTAAGGTCATTATGGATTACTTTTTCCTAACAAAATAAGGAGAATTGAGGATTTTACGAAGGATTTTGGATTGTAAGGAATACGAGAGGAATTCGATGGCTTAGTGGAGCCCCAAAGCTCTATTCCGTAAGTCCAGATATGTTTTTGATATATTTTTCGCAATTTCATCTATGGGCGTTTTAAATTTTTTCTCTGCCAGTCTTAGGTGTTAAAAAAAAAAAATGTTTACATTTATTCAAACCAATGGTTCGAAGAGTTCACAAATAAACTCTTAAATTAAATATTTAAAAAAAAATAGTTTTACTTTACCTTAAAATGCTTCGGTTAAAATTGGAAGCCGTAAAAAAATAAATATTGGGTCTCGATATAAAATACTTTATTGCTAAAGGAGGGGGGGGGGCGTTCGTTTCGAAATCAAATTACGGATTGTTATAAAAAGGAGGCTCAATTTAAAGGTTGAACGGAGAACGGTGAATTTTCTCCTTTATTCCGAAGCGGAAGCGAATAAAGGAAATAGTAAATAGTATGGACATGGATGTGAATAAATTTTATTGGACTGTTTAATCTTCATTCTGAGAAGTAGGAGAAGATGGAATATGGTAAATATTTAGAGTCAATATTATGTATGGAATAATAAAACTGTTGAAAGGGTGAACTATTAAGTTTACTGTATTTTTCCTGGCCTTAAGAATATTTATAAGATCTCTTCAGTTTCGCAAAACAAGTTCTATACATTTTTAGTTCAGGCGTTCAGGTATTCTTATGATTTCACCTTGCATTAAATTGACTACAGATAGGTAACGAATAATGTTTTAGCACGCTGTTTCTGGCTTATGGAGAATAACCTATACCACTACAACCCGTGAATGGGTCTGGGGTTCAGTACATGGTAGAGACTGTAATGTTTTATGGAAAGCTGTTCTACAAGGAGGTGATTTGTCCTTGATCACGCTCAACCGCCATATTTGTCTCCCTTATTTTGGATACCCTGTTTTTATAACATTTTATAGAGGCTGGGTGAGCCCCAGGCGGGTCCTAGATCCTACATGATTCACTCAGACGGTAAACAGGCTAAATAAAATCTTGCCTGCAGTGGGATCTGAACCAGGATTTCCTGCATGACAACTCAGTGCCCCACCACTGACTTCTCTCATTAATTCCAAACATTTTCTTTCTTTATTTATATCCGTTCTGTTTGGAAAATAAGAAATCTGTTAGCTTAGTATTTATCGTTTTCCTATTGGCACTTTACTCCTCCTATTGCGAATATCCTATACGTCATGACGATCGGCGAGATCTCCCACCTGCAAGAAGTAAATCCTCCTACCCGGGGGAGCCCCTATGCAGAGAGACAATCCCCTAAGCTCCCTCAAATCTGGAATACGTCCTCTCAATGACGTAGTATAACCAATATCTTACCCCTTCCGAGGGTGAGGGGGTTGTATCATCGTCGGATTTATCGGAGGCGTTATCCCCATATATGGATGGATGGTGTATATATGAGAGGCATGTCTTCCCATTCCTACATATAGCTCCTTCTTTTTATTGAATGCAACTAATCCAATGAATATTCATCTATTTCTGTCAATTTCATCTATTTGTATAATGATGTTCTTTAGAATTTATTCAAGATTTGGTCAATGCTATGTTACTATTTTTTTTTATACATTTAAACTTATGCAGATAAATATGTGTATATGGTGTAATATATGTATATTATCAACTACACATGGAAAACAATTATTAAGGTGCTGACATGAAACATGTAATAATTCAAGGTAAATATTTTTTATGTTTTTTCTTATACGAACTTATTTTTTGGTATGTACCTTGTTGCTACATATGAAAATATTAACTGTTTCTGTCTGTCTGTTCGCGATAATCTCAATAACTACTGCAAAGATTTCCATGCGGTTTTCATCAATAGATAGAGTGATTCCTGAGAAAGGTTTGGGTATATGATTTGTCAAGGTTTTGTGTAAAACAGTTGGAATATAACGGTAATTGTCAGAAGTTATGGAAGCGTAATGAGTATCTTTGAGGAGTTATCGGAAATAAGTAACACGCGTGAAATTAAATTCGTATATAAAGAAATATTTTATTTCGTTTTTATGTTTATGATATCTACATAATTGTAGTGTAGACACTATGTCACGTTTAAATCTAATCTACGTATTTGACGCATTAAACTTATGCGATCCATGGCCCTATGAAAGGCCCAGCCCAGAATAAAACAATTTATACCCACTTCCTTCTGATTGATTTTTTTTATTAGGAATAGACACAATCGACTATAATTCATGAATTTTCAATTTTAATTTTAGTCCCCTCCTCTGAAAAAATAAAAAATATGCATAAACGAAGTGGTCAAGATATATTACTTTGTACTAAGTCTGCATGGACTTGCAGATCTTGAAGAGTTACGTGAGACCTCATGCTTCTCGGTTTCCGACTGCAACCTCAATTAAACCTCTTTACCTTCCCCGGAGGCCAGATCCATCCTGCTCTTCCAGCTCCCAGCTCGAGGTGTAATCTACCCCCAGACCTGGGATATAACTCAGGGCTCGGCTAACCGCGGTAGCTAATCCCGGCTCGGCTTCCTAATCTCGGCCGGATCCGTTGCCCTTCTTGCATTAGTCCTCTCCAGCTCTCAATGCAGGTCATTTGCAATCCGTCCCGACGTTCATTTGTTCTCTCTCTCCCTCTGGTGGTGGGGGAAGTTTAGCTGCAATCAAACCAACCCCTCCCCCAGCCTCTATTCAAAGTCCTCACCCCTCCCCCATTTTGGAAAAGGTCCTCTCAATTAACGACTATTGTCCCCCGATGGGGTTTATTAAACTAGTAAATCAAGTAGGCGGTGCGATTCACTCGAAAATAGCCGTTTCCGAGCAATTAACTCGATACATTCGCATGGGACGGCAAGCGAGTCTTTTCACAGACGTGACAAAAATTATTAAAAAAAAAAGTCTGGTGAACACGTCATAGAACTTTCACAAACCTCCAATCTCAAATATTTTTTTCGAAAATTTACATTTTTCATGAATTATGAAAAAAAAAATTCAGGATGCAATCGATGCAACTTGTTTTATTCTGGAAGTTTTGTATCAATTTCTCAAGTTCCGGACATCTTAAGGGCTGAAATTGAAGGAGATATTTAAAATACGATTAACAAGAGAAATACAAGATACGTTTGGTTATACAATAAAAAATAAATCTTCGGTGGTAGAGCACTGAGTAGCCCTGCCGAAATCCTGGTTCGAATACCGCTGCAGGCAAGACTTTTATTTAGTCTGTTTGCAACTGGAGATGGATCATATAAGACTAGGACCCTTCTGGGGCTCACCCAGCCTCTAAAAGTGGGTACCCGAAATAAGAAGGAAAAATCTGGCGGTTGCCCTTGCAAAACCGTAGTCCATGAAACAGTACAGTCTCTACCATGTAATGAACCCCACACCCTTCACGGATTGTAGCGGTACAGGTTTTTATTCAAATATAGTTCCGTAAAAGTTGAAAAGTGTAGATGAGTATTCAGAATGTAGATGATGATTATTGAATATCATCTTAATCATGTAATTAATCTTCTTCCTGGCATTGAATTCGTTGCCACGTTATCCTTTTTTAATATTTGTGTTTTTTTTTTCTTTTTCTCTCATATGATTGATTTCTTAATGTCTCTATATAATAATGTAAAAGAGCAATTGTGAAACTACTAAACAATGATTTTATTTAGAAGTAACCATCACGGTTGTGAATATAATTTTTTTAATAAAAAAACCTGTACCACTATAACTGAGTCCGGAGTTCAGTACATGTTAGAGACTGTACTGTTCCATGGACAATGGTTCTGCAAAGAGGTGACGTCCTAGATCATGCTCAACCGCAAGAGTTTTCACCTTTTTTGGTACATTTTGGGTACCCTATTTTAGATATAGGACCCCAGGAGGGTCCTAGATCCTATATGATCCATCTCCGGCTGGAAACAGCCTAAATAAACGTCTTGCCTGCAGCGAGATTAGAACCAGGATTTCCGGCATGGCAACTCAGTGCTCTACCACTGAGCCACTCCGCACCCCCTTTTTTTAATATACCTTTCCAAAATGGCTGATTTAATTGAAACTAATACAAGAGAAGCGTAATAAAGAGAAACTATTTCCTATTAAATAAACGATAAAGATAAAAATATAATGCCTAACATCGTTAGCTGGATAGCGGAAAAGTGCATTAAAATTTTATAGACTTCAATAAATAAAGCGTTATACGAGGCTATTTAAGAAATTATTGCGAGAAATTCATCTTCAAAATTTCAACGTTTATTCTTCGTGCCCTGAAAAAACTATCAACTTGCATTGCAATCTAAGGTAATATAACATTTTAGGATTGGGATGAGCATGTTGCTTCATATGGTAAGTCATGTAAATTTCATCGTTAAAATTGCAGCTGCGTTTTAGGTTTTTTTAATTATTTATTCAATGAAATTTAAAACTGTATTACACTATTACAACAAGTAATTAGAATGACTGTTACATATCAGCATGAAAGACAAGTAGAGGAACTAGTGTAGTGACAGTACTCAAATAATAAGTTCAAATTAGAAGGTCACGAGGCCATCTTTTTTTCAGAAGATTCGGAGGATTATCAGGAATTGATGAGGTTTCTAGTTTGAAACTATTAAATAAAGTTTTTCATGAAAAGATTGATGTCGTATTCGGGCCGAATCAGCAAAAAAATAGGACATCAAGGTCATTATGGATTATTTCGTAACAAAGTTTGGAGCATTGAGGATTCTATGAAGGATTGAGGATACGAGAGGAATTCGATGGCTTAGTGGAGCCCCAAAGCTCTACTCCGTAAGTCCAAATAGGTCGTATGATGGTCATGTAGATGAGTCTTTTGTAGTTAATTGGGAGCTTACAGCGTTTGTCTAGTAAGTATTGAAGTAGCCTCAAACGTCGAGCGGTTTCTTTAATGTATAATAATAATCGTGTTATATGAGTATTTAAATATATATGATAATACAATTATGAGAAGATTCTACTAATGGGCCTGTGTCCTTTATCTTTGAGTGTCTGTTATTCGAGGACCTCTCCCAGACGGGGATAACCCCTGCATACGGAAACAGCGCAGAAAGATGGAAACCCGCGATCTGACGGAAGACGCAGGAGGAATAGAAGAGAAATAAATAATGTATAAGAGACAGAGGCCATTCGTCTGGCTCAATCTGAGGAGGCTAAGTATGAAAGATGGCGGAGGAGGAGGACATCAGTCATCCAGTTCTGATTCAATAGTGTCCTCTTGTACTCTCCTTCTTCATCCTCTGGTTATGTCTCGACAATACCTTCTTCTTTGATCGATTCAATGCGTTTTCAGTTCTTAAATCCTTTTTTTATAGAGTCTCTAGGCCCTTTGGTAGGAAAATAGGATATATTTTAATGCTTTTCTTTATTACTGTGTGAATAGGTTTCTAAGATTTAGGTTCAAATGAGGGAATAAAAAAAAATCAATAGAAATCAAGTTGTATAACTTCATCTAAGTGACAAATCGATCTACTCTTATTAAGTACAAAGTAACAAACAAACTGAGAAATGATATCCGTCTAGGCAAAACGATAGGTAACCTTAAAAAGAATGTTATCAGTTCCCAGCAGGTTCTCACTTCGAGTTACAAGTTTTAACTGTCTATTCGTTTCATTTTGAATATTCTCCTAAAATATAAACAATGCTGAGGTTTAGTTTGAGAGAAAAAACAACCTGTACCACTACAACCCATGAAGGTTCTGGGATTCATTACATGGTAGAGACTGTACTGTTTCATGGACAACGATTCTGCAAGGAGGTGACTTGTGCTAGGTCACGCTCGACCGCCAGATTCCCCCCTTATTTTGTGTACCCTATTTTCATAATGTTTTATAGAGGCTGGGTGAGCCACAGAAAGGTCCTAGATCCTATATGATCTCCGGCTGCTAACAGACTAACCAGGATTTCCGGCATGGCAGCTCAGTATTCTACCACTCTTTTCCAAAAAGATAAAATTATACATCTTACCAACTTATAAATTACATTTCTGAAAAAATAACACAATGAATAAAACTTATCGTAAACAGTTTTTGGGTTTGACTTAGCATTAGCAACGAATAAATATTTTTATTTTGAAGAGAAAAGGGTGTTCTGTTTTTTGTATATTTCGGTAATGATTGAGTCAAGGAATAAATGTTTCAACTAACACTTCCAAGCATAGATGATACCGGTTTGTAGAAATATTTATTTCCAGATGAAATGATTACCGAAGTATACACATTTTCCACAATTACATCCTCTTTTCCATACTAAACTTGCAATTACTTTTGTTGTTGGAAAACATTAAAAGGGAAACGAATGGAAAGTCGAAAGACAACCAACGGAATAATTAAAAAAAAAAAAAACCTGTACCACTACAACCCGTGAACGGGTCTGGGGTTCAGTATTTTGGGTACCCTATTTTTATAACATTTTATAGAGGCTGGGTGAGCCACAGGAGGGTCCTAGATCCTATATGATCCATCTCCGGCTGCAAACAGACTAAATAAAAGTCTTGCCCGCAGCGGGATTTGAACCAGGATTTCCGGCATTGCAACTCAGTGCTCTACAATGAATTGTAGAGGCACTTGTTTTTAAAAATTTATTTTCTTTAAATGCTGGATGACCTCCGGCAGCTTATTAGTGGAGTTTGATTCTATTCTCGTTGTGAACTAAGGGTTTAACTTGGGATTGGAAGATATCGATGTTAAAATTCTTTTATAACTCTCGAAATTGGATAAAATTTTATATAAAACATTTACAGTCTTTGTTTAAATGTGCATATGTACATAAAACATTTTTTTCACTTTAAAAAGTCCCTTGATCTTATATCTGATGTTACGAAGGGAGAAAAAAGGTTTAAAGAAGGCTGAAGATTCGAGCCATTGAGATCGTGTAGTGAGCGTAAAGTTCAAAATTTTGCCTAACAAAGACCCCCCTCCCCCCCCCCGGAAAATGTATTAGCCTTGCATTAACAAAGGACCTGGCCCTGGCTTCATAAGATAAGATGCTAATGCATATTATTGTTATGTAAATGCACTTTCACTTTATTGCTCCTTTCGAGAGGGGTCTTGTTATGAGGTAATGAAGAACTAATTTAATATGGAATGCAATTCTTATACCGAATACATTTCAGATGTGTGTACTCTATATTAGTATATAGAGTGTGTATTCTATATTATTAGCATAATAAAGTGCTAACACTATTTAGTTCTTCACGTATTCAAAAGAGAAATATATTCAGAAAGATTTTATGTAGAAGAGATGGTTCAATAGACCCATATATTTGAGATCACACGAAGAAAGATATAACCGGTAACAACATCAATTAATGTTTAATGGACACATCTTTAGAATGCCCGATTCTCATATTCATCCCTAAATTATGACTAAATCTTATGAACAACATCACTCAATCAATATACAAGATTTTGTGAGTGTTTAAATCTGTAGAAAAGTTATAAGCAGGGGATGGAGGTAGTATAAGAGGAGATGGCTGGTCGAGGTCTCCAGGAACAGAATTGGATGGGTCAAAAAGCATGCAGCACTGCTGAATTGAGGCAACCCATGCCTATGGAAATAAACGTATAAAAATGAGAAAAATCTCAAAAAGAAGCGTTACCAATAAATAGGACTCAATAGGAAAAACCGGAACAATAGGAGCGGAGTGGATCATTGGTAAAGCACTGAATTCACGTGCCGGATATCTTGGTTCAAATCCCGCTGCAGGGAAGACTTTTATTTAGTCTGTTTGCAGCCGGAGATGGATCATTTAGGATCTAGGACCCTCCTGGGGCTCGCCCAGAATCTATAAACTGTTATAAAAATAGGGTACCCAAAAAAAGGGGAAAAATCTGGTGAATACGAATGATCTAGGAAAAATCACCTCCCTGCAGAACCGTTGCCCATGAAACAGTAGAGTCTCTACCATCTACTGAACCCCAGACCCGTTCACGGATTGTAGTGGTACGGATTTTTTTTTTTTTATTGTAAAAACCTCCCATAACAGAGCCTTTAGTCCCAAAAAGAAGAAACCAACCATTTAACGTTTCGCCGAAAAGGCAAGAAGATAAAGTGAAGCACATCTCACGCCAACAGTCCAGACAGACAAATCAACCCTGTTCCTTTATGCTCGACAAACTAATGAAGTTTTTTTTACAAATTATTGCGACAATTTGTAACGAAATTATGTATCTATCTTAATAAAATTATTTATCTTAATATAATTGTTACTTTTACAGATGTAAAGACATATAACTTTTTAAAGTTATGTATTGGAATGATGCAGACAATTTTTTAAATGATTGATAATGAAATATGTGTCGAAACGTTTTGAAGAATAAGCAATTTAGAAGTACTGGATGACTGGATGATGTTTTTCTCCCAAAATATAAAAACAATTAGTGAGACAATATATCAGAAAATGATTCCATACATCAAAATGATTTCTGTTAAAGTGCTTTCTATCTATTTGACTAATTTATCAGTTTTGTATTTATATTCCATTTTAAATAGAAAAACATACAAATATAAATTGAGTAAATATATGAATTTACTGTTATTACTTTATATGAATAATTCAATGACTAAACCTTATTATAGGATGATTATAGTGATTTAAGTGAAAAGGATCACAATCGGTGAGAAGCAAGTCCCCAGCCGCGGTAGAGCTGAGAACCAGAGAACACACCATTATCAAAATTATTTGACTTTCCCCCCAACTTCTGATTAAGTGTGCCTCCCCTCTCTTAGCTCTGGATTATTAGCAATAAACCTAAAATACTGTATATTTAATTATTAGCGGGAGAATATAATGTTAGTCATCTTACGGCAGCATAACTTAATGGAATTATCATAATTCCAATATTATATCGGATTCAATATTACCCATTAAATATACCGATATCTAAATATATATAAAATGTTGATTGATTCCAATACTGAATTTAGTGGGTGTCGAAATAAAACTAAACTGAGTTTCTCTCTGTAAGAAAAGAAAATTTATTTTTATTACAACAATAATTTCCTGTAAATTTATTTACAAACTCAATATACAAATTATTTTATACAGTCTTATCTGTAAGAAAAGAAACAACATTTCACACACCTTTTACAAAACATCGGAATAACCTCCCGGGTTCTTTTCTCACACCTGCTACCATGCCGGGATTCCTGGTTCAAATCCCACTACAGGCAAGACATTTATTTAGCCTGTTAGCTGCAGGAGATGGATGATATGAGATCTAGGACCCTCCTGGGCTCACCCAGCCTCTAATAAATGTTATAAAAATAGGGTACCCAAAATAAGGGGAGAAAATCTGGCGGTTGAGCGTGATCTAGGACAAGTCACCTCCTTGCAGAACTCTTGTCCATGAAACAGTACAGTTTGTATTGAACCCCAGACCTGTCCAAAGGTTGTAGTGATTCATTTTTTTTCCTTGTCTAGAGAAATGCGATACGAAAAAATAACTACTTCCAATTTATTTTCATTATCAATTTCGGACTTTAGAGATTGTATATTTCTGAAAAATTTCTTGTTTGAGATTATAAGAGATGATATATCTATAACGGATTAACTAATTTATGAATTATATTTAAATATTAAAAGGTGTTACGGCCGCTCAGTTGTAATCATAAAAAAACGTATGTTCATAGTTATATTTTGTTTGTTTTTTCAATTAATCTATATTTTGTATTATTTTAATTTTCATTAGAAAATAAATGTTTTTTAAATTACGTAATGTATAACAGTGAAACAGCTGTTATAAACTTTTGTCGGTGTGAGTCAAGTGAACATCGCCCCAGTCTAGTTTTGGATAGCGACCCGAGCGGTCCATCTGTTGTTTTCACAGTTTTTCGTGAGTCGAGTTTGATTTCGGCCCGAGCGGTCATCCTTATCTTCACTACTTTCGTCTTGGCTAGCGTACCTTCAGGACCTACCTTACGGCAGTCAGTGTCATCGTTTTTGTGAGTGCGACCTTGATTGTCCACCTTCAACCATAAATCAACAGGGCTTGGTTTCTTTGTCGACTTCGTTCCAGCACATCTAAATCTACAGGGTATTTAGACATTTATTTTTTTTTCAATTGCGCAATTAAATAACTATCTTCATGTGAAAAATATCATTTATTTGTTTCATATTAGAATTATTTTGTTTAGTAACTTCATTAATGTATGTAGCCATGCTTATTTTGATTTAATTTACTTGTTTATTTTTTTATATATATTCAACCAAATCAAAAGGTTTAATTTTCGTTTATTATTTAATTATTCATTGTTGGAAACAATAATTGTATTAATTGTATTTTAATTTAATTAATTGTTCTTTGTTTTAAGGTTAAGTAATATGATTTATGTCTTTATTTATCAATATAAAGTTTCAAAAAAAAAAATAAGCGTTCGGTATTATCTGACAACCCATTTATTCAGTTGAACTTACAATTCAAATATAATTTTTAAATGGTTAATATATCAGATAATTTTCTGTAAAGAAAATTGTTTGATCAGATTAAGGCAGCAGCCTATCAGAGTTTTTTTTAGTAAAATAGGGAAAGGTGGTTCAAGGGTGCAATCTCTGTTACCCTTACGACGCCCTAACAAAAGGTAAGCGTAACATTTGTTAGTTGAAATGTGGACTTTTTTTTTTAGTCATTATTAACGTTTGATTGTCATTTTATATACAGTCAGTTTTTTTGAGTCAACAAATTATATTACAGCATACTCGTGGATACGATTTGAGATGTCCATGTTTGATTTTTTAAATAAAATAACATTAAGTAACATAATATTCTCTATTATATTATCATACAATATTAATTAATTACCTCAAGCTGTTGAGCCAATGTAATTTTAGAGCCACGACTTGATATAACTTGGCATCAGTTAATTTGCCACATGGGGCGGGTGCGAACTATGCAGTCGATAAGGAGTAACGCTCCGCTATCTGGACCGAAGCTATTACCAAGAGCCAAATGCGCAATTCCAGGAGATCAGCGGGGCAGGAGGAGAAGAGGCTGGAGGAACAGAAGACATGGAAGGCCAATAAGCCCCAATATTTCCAATAATCTCCAGGATTGCTTCCACATCCAGATTTTACAATTTCGTCGGAATTGCCTTTCGGCACTCGGATCGTTGCCAATTTTTGTAATCATATGGATTCCTGACTGTCATTCCAGCGTGATGATGTGGTTAGGGAATAGAGATCTCGCACATTTATAGGTTTCTTTCAATATTAGGTCGGTTGTGTAATTGTCTGATGTTATTACATTGTCTTCTTCTTCTAAATGTCCTTTCCTTTCGGCGATTATAACAGCCAATTTCAATTCCTTTAAGCAACATTTCTTCCTTCCGTATTTTTTTCACATTGAGCCTAACCGAGTTAAGGAAAATATGAATTATAATATATCTGTGTTAAATGAACTATTAATACATTAGTGACAAATGAAAGTAATTGAGAAGTGGTGTATAACTGAGCGTAAAGTATGTTAAGACCAATTTTTGAAGTCAGTAACCTTAAAAAACTGAATATCTTCAAGTTATCTACTTGAACATGTCAGCTTTAAATGTATTCGTTGATTTTAATTTCCAGCTATTATTTTTATTGGTTGTATTAATAAACATTGGAACTTGAGGAGCCCCATTGTTTTCATATCCCTCGCTAACTGGGTCCCTTGAGGATCCTTATGAATGCCCCCCTCCCCCCCCCCCCGACCCTGTCCCACGAAGAATAAACAAGAGCGAAGACACTAAGAAGGCAGTGGGGATAAAGTGCGGCCCGTCCCGTGGGACCGCTCCCTGTCCCAGGGACCGCACCATCAAATATTTTCGCAAGGAAACCCAATTTGTAGCCATGCACTTGTACCTACCTGTACCGAACTAAGCTAAGGGCCAGGGGCATCCCCTCTTCAAACTGATGTTATTTTAATCGATGCTCCCCTCCTTCCGTGTCCAACGGTAAAGATACTTTGGTACTTGCTATAACTATACCGGGGAATACTAGCCATCAACAAAAAATAAATTTTATTTATAATTAAAAGTATTCTCTTAGAGAAGAAAAGCATAAAAGAGATATTAAGTGAATTGGAAAGGCTAAGCTTCGCGACAAGAAATTTATATAATAAAAGGAACCTGTCAACAAACGCGAAGATAAGACTCTACAATACGGTCCTCAAACCTTTGATACTGTACGGAATGGAAACCGCTTCCCTCCCCAGCCTAAGGAAAATGTTAGGGATACAAATAAGAATACCAAGAAGAATTTTCGGCCCAAAGAGGACACAGGAGACTAGAGGTTGAGGCCTAATGAGGAAATATACAAAAGAGTAAATGATTTGGAAACGGACATAAGAATAAAAAGATTAAGGTTCTACATATGGTGAGGATGGGCCCAAAGAGGTTAAATAGAAAAATCTTCTATAAAATGAGAGGATACAAGAGAGCTGGGGGTACATCAAACAGATGAAGGAAGAAACTGAGAGAATGAAAATAACAGACCAAGACTGTTTCGATAGGGATGACTATGGGAAAATACTAAAAGAAATTAAGGTCCTTGTGGGAAAGAGAGATGCGAGAAAAGGAATAGCGTGGGCCGAGGAAAGAAGTAAAGAACAATCGGAAAGAATGAGAAAAAGGTGGGAAGGAAGAAGAGGTAGGAAAACAAGTGAAAAAAATTATATTCATCTGGTCTCTAAGGTCGTTGTGTGAAAAAATAAAGTATTCTCTGTTAATAACAATTTTTTGTTGATTTCTTCCAGTTTTAATTTTTTTCATGTATAAAAGTACTCCAAGATTTTTAAATATTGTTATAATTAATACAATTTTTAGTTACTTAAACGACAAACGCTATAAGCCCCTAATTAATTACAAATAAATACTAAATACGGGAGGAAACTGGAAGTCAGGTAATCGATCGTCGCATCTCATTGCGATTGGGAAGGTGAAAAAACTTAAAATTTGGCAGAACTTCTTTCACAGCCTGCTTTATCTTCAAGACTCACATCTCTAAATTTCTGGAACCACCGCAGGATCCACTTTTCATCGTAGGTCACTATTCTGGACAGACGCTTAATTTGTATACTTCGATATACCCTGCTTGTTCTGGGATGTTCTTCCACCAAAACTCGAAGAATATCGTCATCAAGGGCTCAACTTTATCCACAGCCTTATTTATCTTCAAGGCTAAAGTCTCCCTCTCGAAATCTCTGGAACTACTGTTGAACAGTGCATTAACTTACACTGCCTTCCCCAGACATCGTCAACATTTCGCCGATAGGCCCTTTTCGTCCTATTTTGTATAGCCCAGGATCCCTGGTACATTTTTGCACTTGATTACTATCAAGCTGAATCTTCGTGAATAGCTTCGTTTTGACGAGACGCCCAACAATTTCCTTAGCGAAAATTCTCGATTGTGGTAGCTAACAGAGGTAGCAAGGATAAAATATGTCGATTTGATGATTCTCCAAAATTTAACGATAACGTACCACACAATTTGTAGGACAATATGACTGTTAAATTATGCAAATATTAACTAAGTAAAAAAAAAAAAAATCAGCTGGTTAGTAATCATTTTTGATGACCTCGTTGTCGATCAACATGTATCGATCATCAATCATCAAAAATGAATTTTTTTTTTTTTACTTATTTAATATTTATATAATTTAACAGTGATATTATCCTACAAATTGCGTGGCACGTTATCCTTAAATTTTGGAGAATCATCAAATCGACATATTTTATCCTTGCTACCTCTGTTAACTACCACAATCGAGAATTTTCGCAAAGGAAATTGTTGGGCGTCTCATCAAAACGAAGCTATCCACTAAGATTCAACTTGATAGTAATCAAGTGCAAAAATGTACCAGGGATCCTGGACTAGTACTCTCTAACAGAAGTTATGAGAAAGTCTCGCTATAAAACAGGGGAATTTTAAATAAAACATAAAATCGTGCATTATTTTCCGAACGACCTAACATTAAGAAATATTTTATTATTGCATATAATATATTATGCTAAAGAATTTATATATATATATATATATATATATATATATATATATATATATATATATATATATGTGTGTGTGTGTGTGTGAATAGTAGCTTAAACAATTAATTCGAAAATATTTTAGTTCTTTAGAGGTTTTTTTTTGTTTGTATCCCCCTCGTTTGCACATATTATGTATTACCTAATGACAAGGATACATTACTAACAACTGAAATATCTCTCACCCTTCAATACTACCTCGATCTGATAGCCATTAATTAGCTAAGAGGAGGGATATTGAAGAGGAGTCGAAGAAGAGGGAGGACTGATAAGTAACCGAAACAAAAAAAGGGACAGAGATAAAGAGAAATGAAAGGTAAAGTATAGGCAGCAAGTTCTTTAATCTGCTAAGTGCTGCTTCCCTAGTTGACTCATTATAAGCGCCTCACCTCCACCAGGGTTGCCAACTTTGTGTTGCTTCAGCGTTGTCCGGCCTAGCTGAGTCAGCTCTTGGGAACTTGTATTGATAGCAACAGTCCCTAACTCCATTAGGGCATCACCTGCACACAAGTGTATAACAATTATAAGCGATTTAATTATAAATCTTGAATAAACTCATATAACATTTTATTTTTTATATGATCTTTAATCCTAGTACGAGTATCTAACTGATATAATAAAATTTAGGTTTATTAATATATAATAATAATGTCTTTATTTATTCTGGGACAAGCCCCAATAGAATAACAATACAGGCATTGTAAGCTATTATGTCTTAGAGTGTGAAATAATTACATTTAATTAATTATTACAAGCAATTTAATAAGTGAGAAAGAATAAAAAAAATGAACAAAAAACAAATGTAAATTACCTACAATAACAGTATTTTAAGAAGAGATTAGAAGAAAAGAAAGAAAAAAAAATTAAAATAAATTAACAATAATTATATAAGAGAAACAATTTTTGGTCACATATATATCAAATTTATGCCAAGAAAAAAAAAATGAACAAAAATTAAACCGTATTATCAGAGATTTATATGTCATCCCTTTTTGTCTTTTTTAATATCTATCTATACGACATTAATAATACATATGTACGTGGTTTAAATTCCACACACTCATATATATGAATAGATAATAACACATACAAATGTACATCAAAAAACATTATTCATTCATCGAATAAAGAGAACATTAAGTCAAACTGATCCCCTACTATAATTGTGCCATAATATTTAACAGCTTAAGTACATAATTAAGACAAAGCTTCACCATTTAATTTTTGTAATTTACAATAAGATATAAAAATGATATATCTTTATAAAAAAGAGAAAATATGATAAAATAATAAAAAAGATAAAAAAGTAGAATTACGCATCTTCAAGTCCATATTCCTACCTACCCTTGTTTATGGAAGTGAGAGCTGGTTCCCGATATGTGGCAGAAATGAAATACCTACGCAGAATGGCAGGCAAAACAGAGGTTGGTTAGAGTTAGCAATGAGAGGATAAGGGAAGATTTGGAAGTGCCTGCACTGAGGGAAACATGAGGAGTCGGTTTGGTTTGGTCATTTATGCAGAATGGATGAGGATCGGAACCCAAAGAAGTTTTTTGAAGCCAGGCCTATGGGACACCATCTTCGAAGAAGACCTAGATTTCAATGGATCACCACGTCTCAAGATCTTTGAAAGAAAGCGCTGACTGGAGATCGAGAAGCTTAGCAGTCTTGGATTGGGGCATCTCCACGATGAGAGTTAACCTATATCCTTTAATAACTTATATTGGATGTATTATTTGTGGAAATACACTTCGTTTCTGGGAAAATATTCGTTAAAGAATTTTTATCCTTATATATAGAAGCCTTACAGAGGAGGATTTCTTCTCCCTGCTTCTACTTTAACAGAGATATTAATTAGTATTATAATTAATATAAATACTGTAATTATATAATGGAGTCATTGAAATTATGAAATCTCAGAAAATAAATTTATTCTTTTATTTTTTAAAATATAGTTGAAATGAAAATTTGTCTTTTTAACCTCGTCTTTTAGAAGAATACATATCAAATAATGATGATAATAAAATAATTTTTTTTATATTTTATTATTCAATGAAATTTACAAGTAAATAGGATGAATGGTACATACATAATGGTATGCATGTATGAAAAGATTGATATTTGATTCGGGCCAAATCAGCAACAAATGGGACATAAAGGTCATTATGGATTACTTTGTTCGTAACAAAGTAAGGAGCATTGAGGATTTTACGAAGGTTTTTGGATTGTAAGGATTGAATACGAGAGGAATTCGATGGCTTAGTGGAGCTCCAAAGCTCTACTCGGTAAGCCCAGATGGGTCTAATGATTGTCATGTATATGAGTCTTTTGTAATTAATTGGGAGCTTAGAGCGTTTGTCTAGTAAGTGTTGAAGTAGCCTGAAAGCTGTTTCTTGTCGTTTCAGTCTTGTATGAGGATTCCAGGTTAATCGTTTGTCAAGGTGTAGTCCTAAGTACCGGTCCTGTTCTATAGGAATCAGTGGGATGTTATTAAAAGACACAGGACATACTTTACAGGACTTCTGTCGCAAGTTTTATAGATATGTCTATTAACAGTGATATTGATGTAATTGAGTAATTACTATGAAACTTCAGATCTTTTTAATTAAACATTGAGAGATGATACGACGTAAATCTAAATTTCTCTTTTTATCTCCGGTTTCGGAAGAATACAAATTTAATAATTATAATAAAATCAAATAATAACTAACCACTTCTACTCACACTCTTATAAAGATATTAATTAACAGAGGTTCTTTATGTATTAATTAAGGTAATTAGTTAATAGAATAATTACATGAAATTTCAGGAAATCGATTTTTTGTTTAATTTATAAAAAATCGATATATTTAAAATAGCTGAGGCAATATACTAAACAAATACATAAATTCGTATCTTTATCTCCTGTTTTGGAAGAATGCTTGTCAAACACGTGGATTCCCTTGGAAGCATTTTCTGTTCGAGGCACAGGATCATTACATATGCAGATTGGTCGGATTTGGTTCTGTCAACGCGGAGATATGCTTTTAGATCTGTCATGAATGGATTTCTGTTTGTCCTTTGAAGCTACCTATTTCCCTGTCAGTCTAGTTTATTATTTTTTCTTTTTGTAATTTTCAAGATGGGGGAATTATTTCATTATAAAGTAATCTAATTGGATTGTATAATATATAGTTATAAACTTATTGTATAACTTAATAATATAAATAAGGATATTATTAATTTGTGACCCAAAAAATTTTGGTCTCACAAAAATATTTTTAAAAGCAACATGGCCATACATCACAAGAGAAAAGTTTTTGATGCTTGCATCATTCCCTCTTTAATTTATGGATGCCAAACTTGGAGCCTAAATAATGATATATCTAAATCCCTAGCAATCACTCAGCGTGCAATGGAAGTATGTTAAGGAAAAATAGAAGGGAGAAAATAAAGAAGACAGAACTACGGAAGCTGACTGGTACGCGCGATATTCTCAAGACAGTATCTGATCTTAAATGGCAGTGGTCTGGACACATTGCAAGAATGGCACAAACACATTGGGCTAAGGCAACAACGGATTGGTATCCAATACACCGCACTAGGAGAAGAGGGAGACCAGCTACGAGATGGCGGGACGACATACAAAACTTCATAGGAGTATTTTGGCACCGTTCTGCTTGGAACAGACGTAGCTGGGGTAAATTGGGAGAGGCTTATGCCCAAAGAAGGGCCTTTTTTTCTTTTTAAAAACCTTGTAAATATAAAAACCATGTAAAAATTGTGCATAGAAGAAAGAGGAAAAAAATAAAGCTTATTATTATTATTATTATTATTAATTTAGTAAGCTTATAATATAGGGAGCGGAGTGGTAGAGCACTGAGTTGTCTTGTCAAAAATCCTGGTTCGAATCCCGCTGCAAGCAAAACTTTTATTTTATTTTAAACTTTTATTATTCTGGTGATCACCCAACCTCTATAAAATGTTATAAAAGTAGTGTAACCAAAATAAGGGGGAAAAAATCTGGTGGTTGAGCGTGATCTAGGACAAATCACCTCCCTGCAGAACTATTGTCTATGAAACAGTACTGTCTCTACCGTGTACTAAACCCCAGACCCTTCACGGATTGTAGTGATACAGGTTTTTTTATTTGTTTTTTTTTAAATTGCAACAGAAGTGGCTAATTATAATTTAATCTCATTATTATATTATTATTATTATTATCATTATTTGTTATGAATTCTTTTAAAATATATAGGATCTAGGACACTCCTGTGGCTTACCCAGCCTCCATAAAATATTATAAAAATATGGTATCCATAATAAGGGAGAAAATCTGGCGGTCGAACGTGATCTAGGATACGTCACTTCCTTACAGAAACGTCATACTTTATGGCCTATCTGCCACAGATTTCCTTAAATCGATTGCAGTAAATTTTGAATCTTCATTATAGTCACATTCAAATTGGATAAGTTGTGGTTTGGATCTTTCTAACTAGATAAAATTCATCATTTAGCGCTTGCTAGGGCATCTAAATGGTAATACTGCAACGATTTGCATTAGAGTATGGAGTTAATCAAAATGACCTCTGAAAAAACTATTTATTAGCCAGATACCAAAAAAAAAATGTGTCGTTTAATGTTGTTAACCATTATTGTTTCGGGAAATATTTTATTAATATAAAAAGTTATGACTATACTAAGTGCTTTTACACTTAAAATTAAGAGTGGAGTTAGTCCATGTGTGAAGGGAACGGCTCATATATTAATCCTAATATAACTTCTCAATTTAATCAAAAATCAATTATCTGAATATAATTAAAAGTTATATTCGCAACATCATAGAAATTTGTCACTTCCGCTCATTCTAACAGCATTGAATTATATAAATCTCTATTTTAAAAATTTTATTATATTGGTTCTATAAAAAGGAATAATGTTTTTCTGTAATCACCATGGTGTTATTTTTTGGGAACATGCAATATACTTGTAATATTGTAATATACTCTCCAGTTAAAATTTTGTTAGTCCATCCATTAAAGGTTTTCCAGTAAATTCCAGATTATTTAATAATGTTAAATATTATACTACATAAAAAAAGAAGTAATTGTGTCACTTATTAAATTAACGAATTTAATTAAGTCAAGCAAAATTATTTTATTTTTTTATTTTAACTTTTTTCAAGGAGTCCATCTGGACAAACGTCTCACTTGGAATCCTCATACAAGACAGAAAAGACAAGAAACTGCTCGACGTTTTCGCCTACTTCAACATTTACTGGATAAGCGTTCAAAGATCCCAATTAATTACAAAAGACTCATTTACATGACAGTTATCAGACCTATTTGGACATACGGAGTTGAGCTTTGGGGCTCTACTAAACCATTCAATTCATCTCGTATCCAATCCTTACAATCCAAAATCCTTCGTAAAATCCTCAATGCTCCTTATTATGCCACAAACAAACTCATCCATCATGATCTTAATATCCCATATGTTGCTGATTTGGCCCAAACTAGATACCTATCCTTCCACGACAAGCTCCATACACAGTTGAATCTGCTGGTCTCTCAACTTGCTTCCTATACTATTCATGTAAACCCACCATGGCGTATAAAAAGAAGATGGCCTCGAGACCATCTACTATAGAACTTTATTAGAGTGCTACCGATGGTTAGTTTCTCTACAAGTGTTTTTCATGTCATATTTACATCTTTACAGTTGTAAATATCAATAAATTAAATTAAAATAATAATAAGTTATATAAGTACCAACAATAATAATCTCTTCATTCTCTGAAAGCGGTTTATTAAGATATTTTTATAGAGTACGTTGTTGAAAATTGTATTTTATTAATTTTTGTTGAGATAATATTCGAGACAGGCGCGTAACGTTATAGGTGTTCGCAATAAATAATGAGATCGTCAAATATCTCCTCCAATGCGTGAAAAAGGAGAATTTTTCTGCATGTAATTTGATACGTACATGAAAATACTGTTTATAAACTTCTTTTAATCCTGTCGCTCTGTGTCATTTTCTTCTTAGCCTCCTAAATTCAATCATCATCCAGGAACATATCTTCATTCAAGATTGAAATAGGTTGTTCTCCCTGCCATTTTCCACCACAAAATATTAGTTTACGAGCAATTATCTTGGGTCATTAGCTGAGAAAACTCATTCTCGGCGATCATAAGTCCGGTTTCCCACAGCAACTTAGAACTTAGTGCCTCACCGGCGGTGCAGTAAACTATAATTTAATTGTTAAAAGATATTAGTTAACCTCATGTGTGTATGTATGTTTGACGAAGAAAATATCCGTCAAACCCGGATCCGGATATAGGTCAAGAACTCTTACTAATATTATAAATGTGAAAGTTTGTATGTTTGTCTCTCTTTCACGCAAAAACTACTGAACGGATTTGAATGAAACTTTACAGTCATATAGGTTATACATCAGAATAACATACGCTATAGCAATCGCCGATTTAGGGGGGGCGCACGTGGGCAAGTGTCCCTCCCCGACAGTTTTTTAGGTACTGTGGAGAACCCATTATAGTACATAATTAAATGCAAATCACATGATATAGTGGTAGAAATAACAGAAAGAACATGAGTGAAACTATTGTTTTGATATCCTACTAATATTATAAATGCGAATTTTGTTACTCATTCACACAAAAACTACTGAACGGATTTGGATGAAACTTATTGAGTAAAATAGGTTATACATCATAGGCTACAGCAAGGGCAGATTTATGAGGGGGCATGTCCCTCCCCCCTTGTAGTACATAATTAAAGGCAAATCAGGAACTTAGCATCTTGAAGTTTGTAGATAGGTTCTTTGTATAGTTTTAGAAAGAAATTTTGATAATTCCACCCCAAGGGTTTCACCTTTAATATAATAGGGGTTCAAAGGTTGTAAAGAATCCGTCAGTTTTTAAGTTAGACATCCGAAATTTTGGAGGTACGAGTTACTTATATTTTAAAAGAATAATTAAATTATTTATTTAAAATGATCTTTCACGAAACTTTATGTGGCAGACCAAATTCCACGCGAGCAAAGCCGCAGGCATAAGCTAGTTCTCCAATAGGTGTATTAAGTGTCGAGTGAGATTCTACAAATAGCCCCGAAGGAGACCTGCAATGTGGCTCAAAACTTCGGCTTCCAAATAAACATTTCTCTATATATAAGAGAATTTCTTGACCTATACAGGACCATTTTCTTCATTATAATTTAATTGGTTACCAGTTTCTGTAAAAAGAAAAACCGAATCCTCGACAGTAAATAAAAACACACGGAATGCTTGTGAACTTGTCACTCTTAAGAAGGTTAGTATCATAAAAATATATTCGGAATATTCTTACGTAAAACCTTCTTTAGAAAAAAGAAAACTGATCAATTCAGTATTTTTATCAGCTAATCTCTTCTCTAAGATGTATGATAAATGATCATTGGGATATGTTATCGGTGTTTTTGTAGGATTCATTACAGTTATGAAGAAAAACTATATACTATCAATGTAACATGAAGAAGTTATATCCAAGGCAATTGAGTCGAGTAAATTAGATCCATTTCATGATTGGTGGAGTACTGGAACGGTGGAGATATGGCGTCATCAGCCGCTCATTGCCCGGCATTTATCTCCCGAAAATAAAGAAATCAGAGGCAGCCACACCTGATATATATCTAGCTCTCCTGTCCGTCTCCTCAAACATTTACCCAAGGCGGGTTTATCTTCTCCGCAACGAGGTCCGACTCGCCAAATGAAAAAAGGAGAAGGAAAAAAGTACATTGAAAGAACTCCGAAGGAAGAAAAAAATAATTGAGCGACAGATTCAGTTTCCACAATTTATATTATTTAATGTAATTTATTAGGGAGCGGAGTGGCTCAGTGGTAGAGCACTGAGTTTACCATTCCGGAAATCCTGGTTCAAATCCCGCTGCGGGCAGGAATTTTTATTTAGTCTGTTTGCAGCTAGAGATGGATCATATAAGATCTAGGACCCTCCTGGGGGTCACTCAACCTCAAAAAATATTATAAAAATAGGGTACCCGAAATTCTTTCAAGAGAGAGAGAGAGAGGGAGGGAGAGAGATAGAGGGAGTGGGAGAGGGAGGGAGAGGGGTGAGAGAGAGAGAGAGAGAGTATTCAAATCAAAGCAAAGATTTCAAACAGGTTTTGGTCACTTACAACATGGTTTAGAAATGTACAATGTGCAATAATCTAAATCATCAGGTGTTTCTAAACCACATTCAAATTTGATTCAACGTCTGTTTCGGTGCGACACCTACAGGTCGTGGAAACGTTTCGTTCCTTTTGCATTAAAAATGCGTGTGTCAGGAATAGTTGTCCAGAATTGAACCGTTAATTTTATTTATAGTTTCTTAACCCCTTAAGGTACAGGCACGAGTTAATTCGAGCCGGCGAAACGGTCCAAACTGTGCACACTCGAGATAATTCGAGCTGTTACGTATTTTATCCTGCTGTAATTTTCGCTCTCGAATATATTCGAAAATTTAAAATAACAATATAAAAGCACAGAAACAACATATTTTTCTTGATAATTATCGTTTACATACGATTGTAAGCTATACAATTGTTTTATTCAGGGCCAGATCTGACAGTCAATGGAAGCACGTCGATAAAAATGAAATGATGATTATTTTGGAAATAAATATTCTTCAGGGCCTTATCAAAAAACCAGAAGAAAGAAAATATTGGTCGACTAATGAAATTTTGAGTACCCCCTGTTTTCCCCAAACTAATGAACCTGCGAAGATATCAAAGCATAAAAAAAAAATTTGCATTTTTATAATAATGAATCATTTGACAGAAATACTCATCCCGATCAAAACTTTATAAAATTTGGCCTATCTATAAAATAATAAATGATAAATGTTTCAGTTTATATATTCCGGAAAGAGATAAGCATTGATGAAAGCCTAATGCTTTATAAAGGGAGATTACGTTGGGTGCAGTATATTCCACTAAAGAGAGAAAGGCCGTTGATCGCCTAGCCGCCGCTTGCTATATTCGCCCTGAAGATGGTCTACATTGTAGGCCGAAATGTCGGCACACAATAAATAAGTATACACTTATTAAGGTGTTTTTATTAACTGCACCCCCCACTATTTCTTCCTTATATAATGAGAGAAAGGTTTGGAGTTGTTATTGTGCGAATCTAAAAGTAGGTATTTTTTGTTTTTCATACTCTGCAATGTGAATTAAATTAAAAATATTCAGTTATTTTCTTCTTTTTTTTAATTTTTGGCTAAAGCAAGGTTTTAAAATTAATTATTTTAAATTAAAAAATTTGTTTATTTTTTTGTTTGTTTTTTTTTCAAAAAAAGCTTGCACTAAGGGGGTTAAATAAACCACAAATGGTATGCCCTTTAAGCAATGATATATTAGTTATTGTTTAAGGTCACCTGTGGTCTAGTGGTTAGCGTAACAAACTAACAAGATCGCGGTTTCGTTGCCAGGCAGGTGGCCCTAGGATTCTTTAAAAGAGTAAAAAATCCTTAGTTATGCCGTCCTTCGGAAGGGACGTTGAATGGGGGTCCTGAGCCTGTACGATGTCAGGTACCCGTTAAAAATCCCTATCCTAATTAAACCTGGACAGGGAAAATTTAGAGCTCCCACTGTAGCATCGTCCGATTAGCCATAGCAGCATAAAGTGACGTTAAATGAACTAACTAACTAACAAAATTAGTTATTGTTATAAACTTATAAGTATATATAAAATTATAATTATTTAAATGTTAATGGACCCGGGGGGGGGGGGTCACGAAAATCGTTTCTTCCATTGTTTTCCTCTCCTCTTTCCATTTAGTTTCTGGTTTCTTTAACGATTCCTTCTAAGGCACTACTATTGAAGTTTCTACTTTGTTTCCAAGAACTATTTTGTGTATATAACATCTCGTGACACTGGTGTTGTTGACGCGACTTTTTGTATGCATACAACAACATGAAATTAGTGAGTCTTTTAGGAGGTGGTCAAATTTTATGTCGATAAAACTCAATCGTCCATAAAAAATCAACATACAGTCCCTGGCCATATTTATGTGACCACTAGATTCGTTCTTGTTACATGTTTGCATTATCTTTTTGTATGCGTAATGGTGTAAATCGAGTTTAAACATTAGTTTTATGGGTAAGTTAGTTATCTGATAATATGAAATTGAAAAAAATAGTTTCGAAAATAAATCTTTATTTTTTTAGTTTTTTGTGGTGTCACCCTATTTTACATATTGATGAAAAAAACTATCAAAACAGTTAAAATATATGATACAAATAATAAATCAATAATAAACTTACCGAATCCGACTTGTATTTAATGAAAAAGAAACAATAAATCCACAAAAATTTCAAACACAAATTATGCACGCCGTCACTCGTAAAACAAAATGGCTGTACTAAAACCAATGCCGCCATTACTAAAAAAAAAATACTTTAAAAAACTTATAACAGTGTTACCATTACTTAAAACAGCAATTTATTAAGACAGGCTAAAGTATATAAAAAAAATTAGGAAAAAACAAAAAGAAAATAATCTTTCTTGGTGGTCACATTAATATCATAATCATAATATAATAATATTTAATTAAAATATTTAAACTATTATAGGGTTCAATGCTGAGAAGCATTGGTTACTGATATCTAATAAATGTGAGTAAAACCTGTATCACTACAACCTAAGGGTCTAGTGTTCAGTACATGGTAGAGACTTCTTGGACGACGGTTTAATTTTTCATGGACTCACAAAAAATTAAAAATTAAACATTATTATGCGTACATAGCGATTGTAAATATGTACCGTGTATTCATAAAAAGAAGGCTAGAACAATGAGAGGAATTAAAAGCAGAGATAGCGGAGAGTGACAAATAGATAGAAAGAAGAGACCATAAATCTATTTAATGGCTAGAGATAAGGCTTCACTAATTAGTGATCTAGTCTACACAAATTGCTTTCACAAAACAGCTATCTGTCCCTAGTCAAACTTATTTTAAACTATACGCATCAATGTTTCTCCTCGGTCTGATAAATTAATATTAAATTAATAATAATTTTTAGTATATAATGCCACGCTCAAATTAGCCATTTTTAAATAAGTAGTATAAAAAAAAGAACATTACAACTTATGAAGGGACTTGGGTTCAGTACTTGTTAGAGACTGTATTGATTTTATGCCGACGATTGTGCAATGAGTTAATTTCTTCCAGATCAATCACCTATGTAAAGGCTGGATGAATCCAAGGAGGGTCTGCAGATCCAACATAGATCGATCCTCATCTGATAACAGAAAAAATAATATTCCTATCCATAGCAGTCATGAATCCAAGTGGCTCTTCAAATATTGAATAATTTATTTGCCACGGCTGGACTTAAACTAGAAATCTTCTGCACAGCAACTAAGCTTTACCCACAGAGTAACCCTTGGTAATTTTTAAAAAATGTAAGGAATGGAAAGCCTGTATACATGTATTGAAATGATAAATGTTAAAAGCTGTATTAAAATAAATAAATTTAAATTTTACACTTGAATAAAAAACAAATAGTTTTCAAAAACATATTTAAAATGTACTTGTGCCGTCCCCCATTTCACCTAAATGCGACATTGATAACATATCGCTACCTTATTATTACAAGGTTGTATGTTACAATATTGAAAAATCAGAAATTTTGATACCAAATGGTTCTCTGGGTCGAAAACTATGCATAGATCTTCGAAACGTCAAAAATTCGCCAGTAAAACCGTTTAGGAAATATTTTTTAAATATTTCTGTAACTTATTTCTATAAGGGACTTACCCTAAGGTATTTTTTGTGATTTTTTAATAGGATCTATTTAAAATTACTTTATGTTCATCTATGATTAGCATCAATGTTAAGAGTTTATATTGCAATTAATTAATTAAATAGTGCCCAGTATATACTTATCTCAGAATATGAAAGCTAATAAATAGTTATTATAAATAGTAATTTTTATATTAAAACATGAAATAGTTTTTAGTAATGTTTTTAATAACAATCTCGATAAAAAAATTAATTAAATTTTTGATACAACACCTCGCTACCTTAGTATTACAATGAAAGTATTATGATACAAAAATTTGAATCTTGGGCCCCACTAAGATATGTTATGTATGTGTAGAAGATCTAAGAAAATGATCGAAAAAGGAGAAAAAACCCTTTAAATTTGTTGTAGTTACTTAACAATGTTGCTTATTTGCCATTCATATGCCTTTATACCATCTTTTCCTGCTTGAAAATTCAATATTTTCTGTAGTGCAATCTTTATGTTCCAAAATAACTTATAAATTAAATTTAACTTTAAACTCCGTGGGTACTTGGGAGGAAGAAATGTTCAAAATGTTACAACTGTACAATGATTATTTTATTCAAGTTTGCCATGCAAAAGCACCAGAGGGCACACACTACGGCCTCTATAGCTCTTTAGATAAAACAATAGATTACCTTAGCCATTTGAAAGTAACAACAAAAACTATTAGCTCAGTTATGAAATGTAGAGGGGAACTTCTGAATCTAAATTACAAACCATTTGATTCGCAAAATATACAGCTATGCTCACTGTGTAATTTGAACGAAATTGAAAATATTTTTCAGTTCCTGGCAGTATGTCCCGTCCTGAAATCATAGAAAAAAATACTTAAAACATGAGCTGATCTCAAAACAAAAACTAATCGATATTCTGAATTGGGAGAATTTAATAGGTTTATATAATTTTGTAAGAAATGGAGCTCGATATAGAAAATTTTAATTTCAGAATTTATAGTAAAAATGATCCCAAAATCCAAAAAGCCTCCAGAACTCCCATCCTCTTATCGTCCTATCTCCCTCTTACCCATAATGGGCACGATCCTCGAAAAACTCATTCTAAAACGTATTTATCCCATCCTAGATAGTAACCGCATAATCCCAGACCACCAGTTTGGTTTCTGAACATCCCACTCCACTATCCAGCAATGTCATCGTGTGGTGGATGTTGTCTCCTCTGCATTGGAGCGTAGATTGTACTGCACAGGAGCCTTTCTCGATGTAGAACAGGCTTTTGATCGAGTCTGGGACCCAGGTCTCCTTTACAAAATCCGACAATTCCTTCCTCCAACATACTTTTTAATCATTCGCTCCTTTCTAACTGGCAGAACATTTAAAGTAAGTCATAAAGGTTCCTACTCATCCCTCTATTCCCAGTCTGCTGGCGTTCCTCAAGGTAGCATCCTCGGTCCTATCCTTTACACAGTATATACAGCTGACATTCCAACCCATCCTAACACCTTCATCTCCACGTATGCTGATGACACATGTGTGTTATCAGTTAACAACGACCCATATATTGCATCCCAATCCCTTCAATTACACCTATCAAGAAGCCTCGAAGAATGGTGTCGGAATTGGATAATTAAAATCAATCCCAGCAAGTCCCATCAAATTACCTTTACCCTTCGTCGAAAACCCATGACTTCCTGTCCAACTGTATTCTTTAATAGTACTCCACTTATCCCTGTTGAACAGATTCGCTACCTGGGACTCAACTTAGACAAGGGTTCACACTTGGAACCCTCACACAAGACTGAAAAGACAAGAAACAGCTAGACGTTTCCTACTACTTCAACACATACTGGATAAGCGCTCAAAGCAGATCAATTACAAAAGACTTATTTATGTGACTGTTATAAGGCCTATATGGACTTATGGAATTGAACTATGGGGCTCCACCAAACCATCGAATTCCTCTCGTATCCAATCCTTGCAATCCAAAATCCTTCGCAAAATCCTAAACGCTCCTTATTTTGTCACAGATAAAACCATCCATAATGACCTTAACGTTCCATATGTTACCGATTTAGCCCATTCCAGATACCTATCATTCCACAATAAACTTCAAACCCATCCAAACCCACTAGTTTCCATCCTTGCATCCAATTCCATCCCGGACAATCCTCCTAGGCGTCTGAAGAGAAGATGGCCTCGGGACCTTTTATTATAGAACTTTATTAGAGTGCTGCCAATGGGTAGTATCTCTACATGTCCTATCATCTATTATTTACTCTTACAGCAATTGTACTAGATGTATGTATCACAGTTATACAACTCAATAAAATAATAAAATAAAATAAAATTTCAGAATTTAATTATTAATATCCGAAGGAAATTTAAATTATTTTTAGTTTTGTTATTATTTATTAGTTCAATCAAACTCTTGGAAGACGGTATAAAGTAAAATTCTGTGGTTGCTGAAGTTGTAAATAATTTTTTTTTTATATTAATTTATTGATATTTACAACTGTAATAATATATAATATTACATCAAGTAAATGTGCTGATATGAACAAATGAAATAAAAACAAAAAACACTTGTTGAGAAACTACCCATCGGTAGCACTCCAATAAAGTTCTGTAGTAGAAGCTCTCGAGGCCATCTTCTTTTCAGACGCCTCGGAGGGTTATCAAGAATAGTATGGGAAGCAAGTTGAGAGACCAGCGGATTCAAGTGTGTATACAGCTTGTCATGGAAGGATAGGTATCTAGTTTGGGCCAAATCAGCAACATATGGGATATTAAGATCATGATGGATGAGTTTGTTTGTGACATAATAAGGAGCATTGAGGATTTTACGAAGGATTTTGGATTGCAAGGATTGGATACGAGATGAATTGGATGGTTTAGTAGAGCCCCAAAGCTCAACTCCGTATGTCCAAATAGGTCTGATAACTGTCATGTAAATGAGTCTTTTGTAATTAATTTGGAGCTTAGAGCGTTTGTCCAGTAAATGTTGAGGTAAAAGAAAACTTCTTGTCTTTTCAGTCTTGTATGTAAATAAAATTTTTGAAAGAAAAACGCTGTAATTAATTGATTAATAAAAGAGCATTTATATCTATCTATCTAATCTTTATGATCTCATGAATTCGATTTTAGAACTTGTTATTTTTATATCTTAATATTTTATTAGTTTATTTATATACTACTTATCTCTTATATCTCCGACGAAATGAAGCTTAATCACACATTTTTGGTGGTTGTGTATTCATTTCAGGTCACTTTCTGCTGCTATGGTCACTTGATGCTGCAGTTGGATTCCTAAGTTTTGCCTAACCGGATGTAGTTACGGTAGAGATTAAGGAAAGGTTTGGATCCAAAAGGTCGATAAAATAAAATAAAACAAAACAGCAAAGTCTTATTGAACTTTCAGCAACCATTTGCACTCGTATTCTTTGCATCCCTCTACTACGCCCCTTCGTTAATCGATGCTCTCTCCTGACAAACACCAAGACCGTTAATTAGTAATTGGCTGAGTCAGAGCTACACAAATATCCTATAATTGACAGGGCTCTAATCCCCTGTCCCTCCCCAATCCTCTCTATGTTTGTTCAAGTGGTCTTGTCTTCTTTTTCGCTCCCTCGTGTTTTCACAACACTATAGTCCTCTAAACCGATCGGATATGGGGTGCTTGTTCTTTGGTACGTCATCCTTTCAAAGGTACGAGGAAAAAAAAAACATTGGAAAACATGAGATTCTTAGAAATGTGTTTCCCTGACTGTCCAAAACTGTTCTCTTATATGTTCGATAGAAGTGACACTTTTGGAAGAGTTAGAAAAAAATAAAACCAATTTTCATAATTGAATAAATTGAAATTATTTTTATTTACAAGTAAAAAAAAAAAAACTTTACCACTACAATTGGTCTGGGGTTCAGTACATGATAGAGACTGTACTGTTTCATGGACAACGGTTCTGGAGATCACGCTGAACCGCCAGAGCCTCCCCGCCCATTTTTATAGAGGCTGGGTAGGCCCTAGGAGGGTCCTAGATCCTATATGATCCATCTCCGGCTGCAAACAGACTAAATAAAAGTCTTGCCTGCAGCGGGATTTGAACCAGGATTTCCGGCATGGCAACTCAGTGCTCTACCACTGAGCCACTCCGCTCCCTAATTTACCAGTAAACCCTTCAAAATGTTGGCCATCGTTCATTAAGTATTCTTGAAGACGTGCCCATTACATTTAGTCATTTCAGGCAATATACCATTTACTTCTTCATACCTGATGGTTCATGTGTTAGGGGAGGTTGATAGTTTGTTTTAATTATACAAGGATACTGTAGGAGTCCGAAATTTTGCCTATCCAGGTGTAATTAAAATATGGAGCCATAACGAGAACCGGAAACCGTACACGTCCCTTCCGAAGGATGCCGTACCTTAAAAATTTTTAAAAACCATAAGGCCGAATGCCGGACTCCGAAACCGTGACTTAGGAAATAAAAGTTGCTATGATAACCACTACACCACAGGCCATCCCAATCATCTAAAATTTGATTTATTACTTTCCGTTGGTATAAAACTTTTAAATAGTAGGTGCAAAAATAATTCCTTTATATTTCTAAATTATAAAATACCAAATGTTAAGACCGTGGAAAAATTCCAACGAAAAGCCCTTAGTCTCCAAACTAAATCAGAAATAGAAATTATCTGTCCAACATTTCGCCCATTCAGGCATCCTCAGGGTAGAAAGAGAATAACAGCAAAACAAAAAACAAAAGGACAAAAACAAAACAAATGCAACTAATTTAAAAGAGCCTTGGAGAAGGTGGGATGCTTCTTGGGTGCATTCTTCATAATTTATTTTGTTTTTGTCCTTTTTTTTTTTTTTTCTCTATCTACCCTGAGGATGCCTGAATGAGCGAAATATTTGTTCATTTCGAAATATTTCTATTTCTGTTTTAGTTTGGAGACTAAGGGATTTTCGTTGGAATTTTTCCACGGTCTTAACATTTATTTAAAGTCTCTTTTTATTTATCAATATATAAAATACCAAATTTATTCAGAATCGAATCATATTTAAATTTCTTAAAGTTGGTTTGTCCTAGATCACTATCAACCACCAAGTTTTCCCTCTTACTTTGGGTACCCACTTCATGAAGGCTGCGTGAGCCCCAGAAGCCTGGAAGTGGGATTTGAACCTAGAACGTTGGGATTGTCGACTCAGGGCTCTACCACTGGAACACTCTGCTCCCTAAACTTTGAAAACTATTTCACCATAGTTCATTATTTCATAATAATAGGAGTAATAAAAATAATGAACAGACATTTTTCCGTGTCTGAAGTAATTATACTGAAATAGTTCTAAAATTGTTTATATTTATCCACTGTCATTATTTTTTTCTGATTAACAATTTTTTTATTACTATTAATTTTAATTTTTTATATTATTTATAGGTTATAAACCTCATAATAGTTATAACTTAAAAAAAAATTGTAATCTAAAATAAATACATATCAATATATGGGTTATTGAAGCAAATTAATGTGATTGGGTTATTATGAAAAGCACTTTCTGATATTATGGAACTTTTAATGACCCTTTATGCGCCGCTATAGGATGGAGCGGTGGTCCAGGTTTAATGGACTCCCCAACGTGCTCTCCATGTTCCACTTTTCCCAATCTTTATTCTCCCATTGTTTAATGGCAATTAAAATCATTATGCCTTTATATATGGACGCGTAAAGATGGTATGGTATCCGCTTTATTGGCTTGGGATACCTGAAATAGTCAATTTGCTACCTATAAGTAATAATGAAATTATAATCTCAATTTTTTTTTAATTATTTTACTTAATTTATCTGAATCGATTATTTTTATTTGTGTCTAAAATGTAATAAATAAATAAAATATAATACAGATTGAAATAAAAAAAATCTAGAAATGTATTTTTACTAATAGAATTTCCACGAAAATAGTATACAAATCTCATATGTTATTGTAAGATGCAAATACAATTTCATAAAAGTAAACATTATTTGAATAAATTAATTTATAATTGTGAATTATTTCAGTTATTTTTTAAAAATAATTTCTATGTATATCTCGTTATATATTAAGACAATGATGTAATATGTATGTATAATATATCTACAGCCCCACTACAATAAGTGGTTAAGTCTATTTTCTCCAAAATGAGTTTCTTGTACTTAAGTAAGCGGAATAGAGTTATTTTCGTAGTGAATAAGGGGCTAAGTAAGGCATTGGCTTGAAAAGGAGTTATTGCTTATATTACAACTCCATTTCAATCCAAAAAATGCGATAATGATACGATTCCGGTTATCTGATAGCAGTTAACTCTCTCTGGACAAAATCCGACTTAACCACTTATCGTAATGGGGCTGTAGATAAATAAGTTAGATAATTGGTTTTTAGAGTAATTCCATTTCTATTATTTTAGGAGTGACTATACAGTTTTCTGTAACTGTAATATATTTCTAAACGACATCAAATTCTTTTGAAACTTTTCATATTTTTTTATTTTTAAAGAGAAAAGCTAGGCCCTCGGCCGGGATTTGAACCAAAAAAAAAAAAATTATAATATTAATAATAATAATTATTATATTATTATAGGCAGAGGGCCTATCTTTTCTCTTTAAAAATAAAAATATTTAGGGTTCAAATCCCGGCCGAGGGCCTATCTTTTCTCTTTAAAACTCAAAAAATTGACCAATAATTATAAAAAATTTCATATTTTTGTTTGATATTAATTTTAAAATCCTAATGAAATATTTATTATTTTAAAATAAATAATAATGAGATCATGCTCAACCGAATGAAGTACCTACTATTTATTACAACAATATATTTACTTTCATTGATTCATAAGCCGGTAAATAAATAAATTGAATATTTATAAAAATAATATATGAGTGTAAATATGTGTTTATTACCCATATAACTTCTTATCTATATAACTGATCAATGCAATGAAAAGATATTGTATTTTGTTATTCATTGTAAGTTCCAACATACAATAAAGTGTTGCCGACGCCTTTTTTGTTTATTTTTCCCAAAGAAGATAAAGACTTTATCACATGCTATCCCATTAATTTATTTTATTTAGTATTTGTTAATATTAGTATATTTATCCTGAAAAATTAGTTAAAATCCTGTCAAGCTTCGTACTTTTTAATTATTTCATTTCTATTTTTATGTTTATTATGTTATAGTCACTTTTTATTACTTCATGATTCGTATTATTATGTAGCCTTCTGGCCAGATATATATTATGTTTCTTTTTCTGTTCATGTTTTTTTATCCTAAAGGGACTTGGTCCCAGAATAAATTTTGTTTTCTATTCTATTAATTCTGAAAGAACTGCTAATTTTGACAGTCCCAACATGGTTGTACTGTTAGGTGATTTGTCAAATTTCTTAATTCTTATTTGCTTTTCGTTAAATAAGAGTGCACGTATAATAGGATTATAGGACTTAAGATCCTATAAGGATCACCAGTGCCTGTGAACAGATTAAATAAGTTATCTAACACAACAGGAACATTAAGCATAATTACTTATATATATATATATATATATATATATATATATATATATATATATATATATATATATGTAAAAGGCGACTGATAAGGTTACCATGGTAACAGCTGTGAGGGGAGAACCGGGGAGGTTATTCCTATTTGTGTATTGTTATTTAGTTAAAAGAAAACGACACGGGGGCACGTGCCCCCCCCCAAACAGATTTTTGTGTTCTGTGGAGAACCCATTATAGTATACAATTAAATGCAAATCACATGATATAGTGGTAGAAATAACAGAAAGAACATGAGTGAAACTATTGTTTTGATATCCTACTAATATTATAAATGCGAATGTTTGTTACTCATTCACGCAAAAACTACTGAACGGATTTGGATGAAACTTATTGAGTAAAATAGGTTATACATCATAGGCTACAGCAAGGGCAGATTTATGAGGGGGCATGTCCCCCCCCCCCTTGTAGTACATAATAAAAGGCAAATCGGGAACTTAGTATCTTGAAATTTGCAGATAGGTTCTTTGTATAATTTAAGAAAGGAAATTTGGAAAATTCCTCCTCCCCAAGGATTTCCCCCTTAATATAATAGGGGTTCAACGATTGTATGGAATCCGTCAGTTTTGAAGTAAGACAGCTGAAATTTCGGATGTGCGAGCAACTTACAGATAAAAAACATTAAATTATTTCTTAAAATTATCTGTCACGAAAGTTTATGTGGTAGACCAAATTCCACGCGGGTGAAGTCTTGGGCAAAAGCTAGTTGTTGAAAAAAATCAAATATAACATGCCTAACATACAATCTCTTAAAATGCAATAGATTGCAGAACGAGGCAATGAAATAATAATAAGAAGAAACACATCAAGAATATTTATTTATTAATTGGGGTTTTGAAAAAAAAAATTATGTAACAAAAATAATTATAGTTATTACACACAGGAAGTTTTATTATTATTTTAAATTTACTACTTAAACACCATTCATAAACTTTACATTTTTACTAACCTACAAGCTTATGCCCGCGGCTTCGCTCGCGTGGAATTTGGTCTGCCACATGAAGTTTCGTGAAAGATCATTTAAAATAAATAATTTAATTATTTTTTAAAAATATAAGTTACTCGTACATCCAAAATTTCAGATATCTAACTTCAAAACTGACGGATTCCATACAATCTTTGAACCCCTATTATATTAAAAGGGAAAACACTTTGGGTGGAATTATACAAATTTCTTTCTTAAACTATACAAACAACCTATCAAAAAATTTCAAGATTCTAAGTTCCTTATTTGTCTTTAATTATGTACTACAACAGGATGGCACATGACCTCGTGCCCCCACATAAATCTCCTGTAGCCTATGATATATAAACTATTTTATTCAATAATTGTTATCCAAATTGGTTCAGTAGTTTTTGCGTGAAAGAGAGACAAACATACAAACTTTTACATTTATAATATTAGTAACATTTTATTAACCTATGCCTTTGGTTTTCAATTGGATTGTTTAACCATTTGAAGGCAGGACTAATAAAGAAATTGAAATATTTAAATTTTCCCTCTCGACTGAAACGAAACTCTGACAGAAATAATAAATAGCGCAGACTGGCGGGACTGACCGCTATTGAAGTGAGTCCTCTGTCCCAATAAATACATCACTCCCAGGCCGTCCTGTCTCCAGTAAAAAAAAAAAAGTTAAACAAACTGAATTCTCTTTGATATTTAAAGCTTTTGTTTTATATATCTATAAATTATTTTATTTGAATAGCTTTCGTCCACATTGATTTTAAATAGAAATGATGAGTTTAAACGGAGAGTGAATTTTGAATTCCATAAATGAACTCCATATTATAAACAATGACTTATCCCTCTGTTGATAGATTTTAATAAACTGTCCTATTAAATATTAAATGGCATAATTACAGAACTATCGATAAGTTTTCTGTTGAAATCCACCTTATAATATCAATAACTGTAATATCTAGGGGTTTATTTTGCATAATCATGAATACAATTATTATTATTATGTTAAACTGTAAAGCCTGCTTACTAAATTCACATCTCTAGCTTAACATGATAGGATTTCCCGTGTTTTAAATTTTTCAGATATCGATTTAAAAAAATAGAAACCACATATTTCTTTATTTCTAAGTATTTATTTCACGTCCATAAAAATATTTAATTAATATGAAACTTAGTTGATCTTGGTATTGAATGAGACCTGGACAGAAGATATCACCTTTCTAGGATAGGCATAAGAGAATTCAAAAGATCCTACTTAACAAAGGGATCTCAACAAAATATTTTCCTTTGGTTATTAATTTCTAACAATGGACATATCGATGCCTTAGTTCACAAATGTGTTAAGTGCAAATTTTTCAAAAATGAGTTTTGTTATATATAAATAATATTGTAAAATTGTGATCAGGAAGTCATAGATCATATATTGATATAAAATTACTAGAGAAGCTGTGAAGCTTACAAAAATATATTGTGTGCTTAAACTTGTGCTGAATTTATTATGTTAAATTACAATCAAAGTTGACTCCTGTAAAATATTCGGCATTTAACGCATATGTGAACTAAGGCATCGATATGTTCTGTTATCTTTATTCTAATGATTCTATCGAGTTTTAAGATTAAAAAACATTGAAAGGTTTTGAAATATGTGAACTCTAATAAAAGTAAATTTAAGTAAGGAATCTTATCTCTTCATAACAATAGAAATATTTATTACAGTATTTTGTCATAGATTCCTTTTTATTAGTTTTGAAACAGGTAGTTACCTTACTATCTTCAGGTAGTTTGGGGTTCTACTAAACCATCCAATTCATAAAATCCTGAATGCTCCTTATTATGTCACAAACAACCTCATCCATCATAATCCTAATATCCCATATGATGCTGATTTGGCCCAAACTAGATACCTTTCCTTCCATGACAAGCTCCATGCACACTTGAATCCGCTAGTCTCTCAACTTGCTTCCCATAATATTCCTGATAACCCTCCGAGGCGTCTGAAAAGAAGACGGCCTCGAGACCTTCTACTATAGAACTTTATTGGAGTGCTACCGATTGGTAGTTTCTCCACAAATGTTTTTTTTTTCATTTCATTTGTTCATATTAGCAGATTTACTTGTTGATATTACTACAGTTGTAAATATCAATAAATTAATCTATAAAAAAATATATATATTTAGGGGTACCTATTTCGAACCTATTACAAACCTATTAATTAATAATTAAATCCTGTTTGTATCTTAATATCAGTATTATTATCTTAATTATATTTCTAACTTTAGCTTTAGCTATTCCAATAATTAATTATTGTGCTATCCATTCATAATTCGCCAAGATCACCCCAAACCTTGGCATCGACAAGACCAAACATTAGCCCCGGAGACCTCGCCCCGAGAGCCACTAAATTGAGGGCGCCCCCCCCCCCGACATCTCGCCCCGACTAATGATCTCTTTATTGCACCTTCCACTCCGCATCATCAATCTTGTCCACTATCCTTAAGCAAACCCGGCCTCTCCTGCCTTCCTCTATTTACTTTTCAACAGCTTTGCAGCAAAAGGGTATTTAGGGCTTAAGTTTTCCTGATTTTATATCTTATGCGGCAAGTATTGCTCGATGAAAATTTTAAAGGAATAAGAAAATAAATACCTGTAGAATATTGTAAGGTAATTATTTCTTTTTAAACCTGTACTGACACAATCCAAGATGTGTCTCGGGTTCAGTACCTGGTAGTAACTGTACTGTTTCAAGGACTGCGTTTGCATAAAGTAGATTTTCCTAGACCATGCTCAACCACCAGGTTTTTACCCTAATGTGGCTACCAACGTTATAGAAGCAGGGTGAGCACCTCGAGGGTCCTAAAGAATCCACCCCCGATTGTTAATTAATTAGAAAAATTATCTGCCACTGGGGGTTTTGGATCTGGGTCCGTCGATACGACAACTTAGTACTATATCACTGATCTAATACGCTGCAATGATTAACACATAGCCCCTTTAAATGTATCACCTCAGGATTGAGCATTAAAACAATAAATGACTCAATTTTATCAATTGAATGACCTAACACTTATCAATTGAAACCAAATTTTATGATCTGATTTAATCAGTAGGTTTTTTTTTAATTTTAATGATTCGTTTAAGAAATCAAAGTACGTTATTTGATTTTAGTTCTAGAAGAGTAACCATATTGTATACTTTATTTATGCTCATCTAACAAGTTTTGTTCATCTCCAGATTGCTACATTAAGCTCAGCAACTTCTTTGTGTATCCTTTCTATGCATCTGGCATTGACATCTCGCGTTCTCTCTTGCCTACTTCTGTGACTGCTCAGTGTAAAGCTGACTGCCTCGTCCTTCGTAACATCCTTTATCACTGACCAGTTTCAGTTAGCACTGATCCCATATCGCTCCATTTTTCGTTCGGATGATTTTCCTTTCGAATCTGCTTTCCAAAATCGTGCAGAAGGTCCTATGTTCATATTCCGCTTCCTGGCTTGCTTTATTCAATCTTTTAGCAGCCGGAGATGGGTCCTGTGAGATCTAGGACTCTCCTGGGGTTAACCCAATTTCTTTGATGTGATTATCCAAAATGAGGGGGTCTGGCGGTTGAGCGTATCTAGGGTAAATCACTTCCCTTCACAATCGTTGTCCAAGCAACAGAACAGTCTCTACCATGTACTGAACCCAAGCCCCTTCATTAGTTATAGTTGTGGTACAGGTTTTAGACAGATCAATCAGATAGATAAAAAATGATCTGTTTACGCTTGTTATACCTCAATTGGTTTATCATTCGCTCAGGTTGTTGAAGCCAGATATTTCAGGGGCGACCGTGGTCTAGTGGTTAGCGTAACAAAATACTAAACCCAAGTTCGTAGCCCGGCAGGTGGCCCTAGGATTTTTTAATGGGAATACAACTTTTTTAGAGATTGTGATTACTTCAATATGATAATTTTTTTAATAGCATATTTTAAAATTAATATGGTATTTGAATTAATAGAACATACTCATATTGTCCCCCAGGTATTGGTATGGTTAGGTCCTAATGCTGGGTTTTGGGAATGAGGACTCCAGGTGACGGATCTACTTAATAAGACAGTTGACGGGGCGTAAATTTGTGCTACGTAGGGCAGATACGTTTATGACGTATTGACTCTCAACATCGTGAGTAGCGTATTCTTGCTTACGTAGAACGAAGATTCAACAATTTTCTTCTGTACAATAGAGTCCAAATGATTTGGATTTGTAAATTTCATATTAATTTAGAAGTGGAAAGTATACAAGAGGCATGTAAATAAATAAACTGTTAACTGTATAATTTATTTGGTAGATTTATTAAATGGTAGAGCACTGAGTTGCCATGCCGAAAATCCTAGTTCAAAACCTGCTGAAGGCAAGACTTTTATTCAGTCATTTAGCAGCCGGAGATGGATCATATATTTATAGCAGCCTCTATAAAATGTTATAAAAATAGTGTACCCTAAAAGGAGGAAAGAATCAAGCAATTGAGCATGATCTAGGACAAATCACCTCCCTGCAGAACCGTTGTCCGTGAAACAGTACAATGTCTACCACGTACTGAATCCCAGACCTGTTCACGGGTTGTAGTGGTTCAGGTTTTTTTGAAATACTAGTCTTTCCTCTATTCCTTCTATCCCCTAATAAAAAAAAATGTCAACTCTATGAACTATAATATCTTATATGTGTTTCTATTACAAATACAGAATATACCCAGAATATACGAGTTCGTAGCTCGGCAGGTGGCCCCAGGATTTTTTTAAGGGAGTAAAAAATCCTTAGTTACGCCTTCCTTCGGAAGGGACGTTAAACGGGGGTCCCGAGCCTGTACGTCAGGTACTTGTTAAAAATCCCTATCCTAATTAAACCTGGATAGGCAAAATTTAGAGCTCCCGCTGCAGCATCGTTCGATTAGCTACAGCAGCAATAAGTGACGTTAAATGAACAAACAAACAGAATATACCAATAAACTGAAGAGTATTATCATCATTAAATGCAAGCTTTGCTTTTTGATAGAAAAAGTTTAACTTTGTTTTAAACAATTGTTATATCATGTTTGGGTCTGAAAGCGGTGAGTTGTTTTTACGAGATACGGAGGGGGAAGGGGTGCTTGCCCCTCAACCCCATACCAGGTGGTCTCAGTTTAAATTCAGGGTATCTTCCTCTAGACAGCTTGCCTTCATTACGGTTTGGTAGTCCTGTCTACCCCGTAGGGAACCCGGAGCGTGGTGACAGCGGCACCCTGGGCTATTCATTTGGTCACCCCTTACGACAAGCAGAGTTTACTGCGGGTGTATTGTTTTAAAAAAAAACTCTGCTATAAGAGATATCGTTAAAGTGGAAACGATAATGCACAAAATTGGGACCAAGCAGCTGCAGTGGTATTTGAGAAGAATGGGCCCCGGAGAGATGGACAAAAATTAGATTGAACTATGCCCCAGAGGAGAAACAAAAAGAGGCCTAGGAAAACTTGGCTGCAAGGAGTTGAAGAGGTGATGGCAGCAAGACCCTTGGCGGAAGGATATTGGGAAGAACGAGAGTATGGGCGACAAAATGTATTGGGTTTCAGACCGAAAAAATTATATCATAACATATATTTTTTAAAAAGTAATAATCTTCACAATATAACACCTGAAACAAAAAATAATTTTGATTCTAAATAAAATGTAGTAATTTAATAAAATAGAGCCAAAAACTTAAAAAGAAACACTATTATTTATTATAATGCAATTGGGAAAACTCTCAATGCAAAGCCTTAACCACATCTCGAAGAAATAGGTGCAATACATCCCAACGATCAACAGCCCAAACAGGCTCCAAACATGAAACAGCATCCTACCACCAAGACGTTCAACTAAGGTTTTCTTAGTTTAGCTTAGCACCCTTTTCTTCGAGATGTCATTCACATAACACCTTTTTTTTTTTTGTGTGTCTTGATAATGCCTGAATAGGCGAAACGTCGACTGGTAAGTGGGTGTATTACTGGATTTGAAACATAAGGCTTTGCATTGTGGTTTTTCCCAATTGCATTATAATGTAGTAATTTATTTCATCACTTAAAAATATCAATAAATATGACGCTTCAAAAGAAATCTCGCAAATACATTATGTATTGGGTTTAAATCTGGTGCCGGGTTTCACTACTTTTCCATTGTTTTGGATGCTGTATATATATATACATATATATATATATATATATATATATATATATATATATATATATATATACAGATATATGTATTGTGTGTGTATTTGTACTTTAGTGTAAACATTTCTTGAATAAATTTAGTTTTGAAACAAAAAAAAAATTACTTTTACAAATCTCGCTACTTAAAATAAATTTAAAAAGTTTAAATATATCTTTCATGGACATCGCACATATTTTACGAAATAATAAACTTGTTATAATTTACTACAATCACTCCACTTTAATTTTTTGTCTCTCTCTTCCTTACGTTCAACAAAATTTTAAAATACCGTTGGATAATTTTTTTCTAAATTCGATTTGAGGTAGTTATTTATCTTAAAAACTTGATTAGCTGTTGAAAAGATTTATTTAAATGTTCCAGGTGAGCTAAAAATAAAATCTTGGGTATTGGTAAAGCAAAGCATTACTATTAATTTAAACGAAATAGCTGAAAAATCAGCTTTACAGATTTCGTTTGAGAAAACTGAATTAATGACTACAGATTGAAACTTTCAAAAGAAAATAGAGACAAAGTACGGGAGAATTAAAGTAACAAATAAATTCAAGTACCTGGAGGAAATTATATGTAGCAATGGATGAGAGAAGGAAAGCATAAAACGTGTATTGTAGTGTCAACAAACGTGAAGATAAGACACTACAATACGGTCCTCAAACCGGTAATACTTTACGGAATGGAAACCACTTCCCTCCCCAGCCTAAGGAAAATGTTAGGGATAGAAAGAAGTATACTTAGAAGAATTTACGGCCCAAAGAAGACACAGGAAGGCTAGAGGTTGAGGCCTAATAAGGAAATATACAAAGAAGTGAATGATTTGGAAACGGACATAAGTATAAGATGATTAAGGTTCTACGGACATATGGTGAGGATGTACTCGAAGAAATTAAATAGAGAAATCTTCTATAAAATGAGAGGATACAAGAGTGTTGGGGATACATCAAGGAGATGAAGGAAGAAACTGAGAGACTGAAAATAACAGACCAAGACTGTTTCGATAGGGATGACTATGGGAAAAGACTAAAAGAAATTAAGGTCCTTGTGGGAAAGATAGATGTGAGAAAAGTATAGCGTGGACCGAGGAAAGAAGTAAAGAATGAGGAAAAGGTGGGAAGAAAGAAGGAAGGAGAGAAGGGGTTAAGACATATAAAGAAAACATACACAGTAAAGAAAAGATGATGTAAGTTGAACGAGAGCTGTGTATGCAGCGTAAGTAGCAATTAGTGTCTAAGTTTAATAAGGCCGCTTACAATTGTCCCCTCCCCCCTGCATTGCGGCTCATAAAATATTTCTCAGTGCCCCCTTCTCTTTATGTTATTACCTAGACTTGCGTAGGGTTATGCAAATGGCATTATTATTACTATGTAATAAGCCAAGCGGAAGGGACTGGGGGAGCTGTGCACATGCCAAGCTTGAAATACTGTATTTCCTTAGGTGCAATGGAAACCACGAAATATTTAAGGTCATCGAGAAATGTCAAGGCCTGATAGTTGGACGTTCTTATAAAAGATTATTTATTTTAATCATAAATAAAACAATAAATATTTTATGTTGAAGAAATCGGTCCGGGAAGAGGTCACTGAATGAAATTCTCAAGTAATTTGAGAAAATCTTTATTGTTAGCCAACTTTTCGACCTACGCTGTAGGTCTTCTTCAGGACTATATGCAAATTACAGACAATATAAGAAAACGGTACAAATATATTAAAATATTTTAAATATAGATAAACCAAAAGAAGGTGAATACAGGCAAAAAAATTGATAAAGATGTACAGTAAGGTAATTATGAAGGTTAAAATGTATAAGTGTATACTATAAACTACTAAGTCCCAAAAGGTAGTAACCCACATCATGAAGAAAATAATAATAAAACAGAAAGTGTTGACAGTTAAAAAAATTAAGGTATTACTGATAAATAAATAAAAACTGAATATACAATAGGAATGTGAAATGATATGGGTAAAATAGAAAGTGATAAGAATTACGCACTAAAAATAATAGGTAATAAAAAAAAGAAGAAATAAAAATTATAAAAATCTAGAAGCGAATTATATAAAAAAATAAAAATGAAAAAAAAAAAATATTTTAGAAAATACAGTATTAATATTGATAGGTAGAAAATACTTTATACTAGTTTAAAGAATATTAATTGCATAACAGAATGTAAGAGGAGAGTTTATATAAGTGTAAAATATCAATTGTATAAAAGTAGGTTTGTTTTAAGTAAAGTAAGTGATAATACAATCAGGCTATATTGAACTGAAATACATATAAAAACCGGCAAGGATATGGTATTTATGATATTATGAAATATATTTAGGGTGGGATAAATATCATATTAAATAAATATTTTATAAACGAAAGAACATTTAAAATCTAACGGCTTTAAAATAATGGGATAAAAAATGTAAGCAAGTTGGAGTAATTTGGTAGCAGTCATCTACATAATCTACTGTTCGAGGATGATCAGGCAATTGTCGCTCAAGGATGCAGAATACATGCCACGAAAACTGTGGGAGACATATGTTAGTTGGGGCCTTAAAATGAAGTTCAGCACAACTGAATATTTGACCATAAATGTTCAGGAGGACCTCGTTGTTGAAGGAAATGTCAAAACAACGAGTGGATAATTTAAAGTGGGCTCTGTAATGGAAAAGAATGGAACATCGGAAAAAGAGATAAATCAAAGGATAATTACAATCCACAAAGCTATTGGTGTGCTTAACTCAGTCCTTTGGAGCAATAATATGACTACAGCTTACATCCAAGTCCGTAGTTTAAAGCATATTGTTATATAGAGCAGAGACATGGATGATTAGCGCTGCTCTAGGAAAAAAGCTACTGGCTACTGAGATGGACTATTGGAGGAGATCTGCCAGGGTATCCCTAACTAGAAAAAAGGACTAAAGTTAAAATCAGAAAATTAATGGAAACTCAACAAAAGACCTAAAATATATGGAGAAAAAGATATTAGAATTGGTCGCTTATCTCAGATGAATGAAGAATGAAATATTGTCCAATTAAATTTGTAATTGCAATGCTGAAGGGAGAGAAAGGCGAGGAAGTCCTAGGAATAGGTGGACAGAATGGAAATCTCTTCTTCCAAGTTAACTGGAATTTTACTTAAAAATAAAATAACATTTTTATTAGAAATAAATAACAAAAAAAAACCTGTACCACTACAACCCATGAAGGGTTCAGTACATGGTAGAGACCGTACTGTTTCATGGACAACGGTTCTGCAAGGAGGTGATTTGTCCTAGATCACGCTCAACCGCCAGATTTCCCCCCTATTTTTATAATATTTTATAGAAGCTGGGTGAGCCCCAGGAGGGTCCTAGATCCTATATGACCCATCTCCCGCTGCAAACAGACTAAATAAAAGTCTTGCCAGCAGCGGGATTCGAACCAGGATTTCCGGCATGACAGCTCAGTGCTCTACCACTGAGCCACTCCGCTCCCTAGAAATAAATAACAGATAAATTAAAACAATAAAATAATTTGAACATTGAACAAAAGGAAAATTGTTCGCAAGTATGTTAGCGTACAAGGAAAGTAATTTAATATATTGTGTTTAGAATTCGATTTTCGTATGGGCGCGAAAACAACTCGACTATATCACCAAGTTTTAATATTTATAATTATTAAACTTCATTAACTTTACATCATGCGTAAGACCCGTAATGTAAAGTGCCACTTGAAATAAATCGGTTTTGATGGTAAAGTTGTGGCAACATCTTAGGTATGTACTTACCTTAAATCCTTAATTTAAATTTTGTTTTTAGTTAAACTTGTCACACTTAAACACCCACAAACATTCGATTATTTTAGGCCGGAATATTTCTGTTGAACACTGGGAATTAATAGTTTTCACGATCATGAAGGTTTACCACAAAATATATTTAATTTTAATTTTATTTTTAAACGACCTAGAAATATTTTTTCCTGTTGAATATATCCGGAACTCTGAATATTATTGAAAAATAAAAAGAGACCTTACGTAAATGTTAAGACCGTGGAAAAATTTCAACGAAAAGCCTTAAGTCTCCAAACTAAAACAGAAATAATAATTATCTGTCCAATATTTCGCCCATTCAGGCATTCTGTGGGTAGAAAGAGAATAACAGCAAAACAAAATATGAATAATGCACCCAAGAAACATCCCACCACCTCCAAGGCTCAAAAGCAACTAATGAATCTAAAGGAAGGTTACTCGACCCCAGCTGGTTAAGGTTAGATGAAATCAGCTGATAGATACTTCAGAAATTCAAAATTCAATATACACTCACCAAATTTCAAAAAGCACCACAGGAAAAATAAATAATAGCAATTAATACAAATATTAAGACGAAAGGCCATATGAAAAAATGAATTGAAAAATGTAAGAAAAAAAAATGTTTATCAAGATACCAGTGGACCTACGTTGATTGTCTGAATATTATTATTATTATTATTGATGTAGGACATAAAACATTTACCTTTTTAGAGTTGATTTTAGTGAAGTATGAAAATTTAAAAAAAACGTAAATTAAAGTACTTCTTGTTGTAATTAATTGTTGTTATAATTTATAATCTAATTATAAGTCTTATCCCGCATTAAAAATGAAATACATAAATCAAACTGAATTATAGGGTTTTAAAAGACTTTTGTTTAAATTACTTTTATTTATAGGTACATACTACGTTAGTATATTACGTTAAAATTTGAGTTTTAAAGAAACAATGAATGAATGGAAAAAATGAAGTAAATAGATTATTGATTTTACATTTCATTCATATTTTATCTAAATACAGTATATAATAAATAAATAATATACAAATTTCCTAACTGATAAATTATAAACATTTGATTAATGAATGAGGTTTATCACAGTTGATTTTTAATTATGGCTAGTAATATTTCTTTAAATTATAACTATTTATTTCAATTTAATTGAGCGCTAATCGATGCACAATTTTTTTTAATCTGTCCTTTGCTAATACAAATAGATTAGATGGTTTACTAACATGTGAACATGTAACATAAATTGTCCATGGGAGAAACATAGATGTTCTAGGTAGAGACCGCAAATGGACATTGTCTGGGCGTGAGACATGATGGTCATAGCCAAGCTTATATCAAATGGAAGTCTTTTGAACGTTATTATGGGTTCTGATGGTATCATTGGAATACGTGGCTACAGGACGACTTCTCCTTTAAATATTTCAGTCAACATTGCTACTTCAATAACATTCCCGGTGATATTTTGATGACCAAACGTGTAAGATTCCATAATTGGTGGATTAAAATTACACATAATCAATAAAAATGGCCGAAACATATCACTTAGGGATATGAAAAATAGTTTACATCCTACTGAATATAGAACCAAAATTTCATAAGAATCAGTCGTCGTTTCTGAGGAGTTTTGTTACAAACACTGTGACACGAGGTTATACGTCCCTGTTAACAGTAATATAGTACAAATATAAACTCCGAAAGAATTTGAGTAACAAATTTAAACTACTAACAAACAAAATAAACTAATTGAATAACTAAATGAGCTATAACCGCACCATTGCTTAACTGATAAATGTAAACGAATGTCTGCAATGAAGATACAATTGATGCACTTTTTATACTATTATTGTTTTAATCTGTATTGACCTTTTTTTTAACTAGTGTTTATAGCTTGTCTGCTATCATACAACTTTTCCGTACTTCGTTATTTGTAATACATATGAAAAGTTTAAATTATTTTTCATGAAAATACCATTTAATTTTCCATAATGAATTCAAATAATATTGAAAAATAAATCTTTATTCAGTTGCTCATCTATTAGATCTCGTTGAAACCTGAGTAGGTCTGGGTTGGATAACAAGGGGAAAGAAACAAAGCTAAAACATATTCAAATCATAAAAAAAAATAATTACGATATTAAAAAAGTACACCCTACAGTCATCAATAATAATAATCACAATGACACTAATAACAATAATATCTACAATATAATGCAAGATTCACATTTAATTATCGAGACTCTATAAAAAAATGGAGAAAGACTATTCAAAGTGATTGGTTCTACCATCAACTCAAAGTAATATCTGGCTACTCCCAGAATCTAGTCACACTAGCGTAATAATAACGATTCTTACCTTTCTTCCGATCGGATCATATCCAAACTCTTAATTATTGGAAACAAACTCTTAGTATAGAGTTTATTCCCCGCCAAGATGAAAGTTTTCAGTACACTCCTGTACGCTGCTGCGTGCTAGCGGATCCATTCCAAGAAAGTGAATTTTGTTACGAAAGCTTACTCTTCTGCAGCGTTTACAAAAACTGAGCGTGTGAGTTGATCGAATTGTAAAGCCTCAATCACAGACGAAATTTTATTTTTTTATAAGCAATACAATGTGTCTTGATTTAAAGATCATTTTTACCTTATTACGAAACTACCAATTATTAAAAATAAATTATCAATTATTATTTCGAACTCTTAGATGAACAAATTTCACTCTTTCAAACTTTCAACATAACGCGTAGGACATCATATTTTTTATTCTGATTAAATTTTCGGTATTTAGATTTTTCTTATCATTTCTTCTTTAGGAACTGTTGAAACTATAATAAATTAATATACATAAAGCCCTTAAGTCTCCAAATTAAAACAGAAAATGAAATTATCTGTCCAATATTTCGCCCATTTAGGCATCCTCAGGGTAGAAAGAGAATAAAATAACAGCAAAACAAAAAATGAATAATGCACCCAAGAAACATCCATCCACCTCCAAGGCTCAAATGCAACTAATGAATCATAAGGAAGGTTACTCGACCCCAGCTGGATAAGGTTAGATAAAAACAGCTGATAAATACTTCAGAAATTGAAAATTCAATATACACTCACCAAACTTCAAAAAGCACAACAGGAAAAAATAAAATAAACAATAGTAAACAACACAAAAACATAAGGCAAAGAACCATATAAAAAAATGAAATTTAAAGTTAAAAAAAAAAAAGAACATTATCAAGAAACAGTTACTTATGGCTATTCTACAAAAAATATTAATTTATTGAAAAGGGAAAGGAAGAAAGAGACCTTACATAAATCTTAAGACAGTGAAAAAATTCCAACGAGAAGTCTCCAAACTAAAACAGAAAATAAAATTATCTGTCCAATATTTCACCTATTCAGGCATCCTCAGGGTAGAATGAGAATAAATAACAGTAAAACAAAACATGAATAATGCACCCAAGAAACATCCCACCACCTCCAAGCCTCAAATGCAACTAATCCATTTGATTTGATCCAGTGGATTAGTTGCATATATGATATTTTTCGATCCGGCGTTCCTTAGATCGAATAGCGGCTGGGTGGGACTTGAGCAGCACCCAGGAGTTGAAGTGACCCTTCAGCGGTGGGGCGTAAGCTCATCCCCCCCCAGGATTAGATAAAAGAATAAAAAATGATGGACTGTATGGAAGAGATAGTGGCCCTCGCAATGAAGGCTTATTGAAAATCTTTTCTCTCAGGCGTGGAATTAAATAAGTGAAGCTTTTGTGGTTTAGTTTATAGCGAGCGGAGTAAATCCAATGCCGGGCTATTAAAGGTCGCCCCATCACCGTCTCTTAAAATGCACCCTCCTTGTGAGTCACCTCGGCGACCCTCCGACCCGGGGACTACCTCAACCTCCTCCAATCAACCGGGATATTCATGGAGAGGGTCTCTCTGCCTGTTGACGTTGGCAAGGAGTAACTTGAATTATGGAAGTGGAGTGGAGGAAATAAAAGGACTTTAATACTCCGTCGAAATGAAGACTCCACTTGAAACCATCAGTTACATTCGCGGACAGATGTTGGAATAATGAGGTTTGGAGATTACAAGGATAACGAGGTTGTACGGGACCACATGCTCACTGATAACAATAGGGTACTCTAATACAGAACATGTTCCTTATCTGAAGGATCGCTCAAATGACACGTTCTTTGAAAACGCAGAACTAAGAGGATTCGAAACAATAAAAATCATGTACTTGATCAAATGACAACGTAAAAATGATTACAATTTATTTTATCCATAACATAACCAGTACAGTTTGGACTATTTCACTTCAATTTTGAATTGTTTGGATCCAATAGTTTCTAAATTCACTTTTTAATCAGGGGTCGAAGATTCGTTCCCGAAGGATCGTTCCTAATCGATCTCATTCAAATCGTTCGGAGCAGGAGCAATATTTTATAAGGAAAATCGTTCCGATCTGGACTGGAACGATATCATTTTGTTATAAACAACAACCTTCCGAACGGAACAGAATCCGCCAGGAGCAATATTTTTGGATCTCTTGAGAAAAAAATATCGATTCCACAAGTTTCTTTCTGAACCTTGATTTTTGCCTCCTCATTTACCTATCTACACACGAAAATACTAAACCGGAATGAAAAAATTGTGCCTAGAGAGGCAGAGTACTTTCTCATCCTTAAAAAAAAAATTCTGAGAACTAAAATATTTTTTTTTTACTACCATAAACTTAACCGATCCTTATCGGATCTTCTTTAGGATCACCTAGATCATAAACCAAACATTTAGGAAAAAACCTTGTTGAAATCCGATGTGTAGTTTCTGTGCATTGGTTGGAACAAACTTTTCCGGACGGACGGACCAACACCACTGAGATTTTATGTTTTTTGGATCCTACACCCTATGAAACGTCAAGAAACATTAAAATGTCCAAGTCGAATTTTTTGACGATTTCAATACTTTCTTCATCTGAAGGATGAGAAAGTAAAAACGAAGAATAGATATTTATTGTTCCGGCCCAGATCGAATCGTCAAAGGATGGAAAAATTTCGCTCCGGTCGGGATTGAATCAAACTTGGAGCAGAATAAAGCATTTGCGGATAGGATTCGAAATAGAGCATTTTCGGAAAGAACGTTATTTTTTCTACCTTAAATAATGGTTTCATTCAGAGCAGCAAAAATATAAATATATCGGTTTCATCCTCTGTTTTTAATAGACACTTGATAATTCACATATACGTATTTAAAGAAATTGACATCTGAAACCTTTTAAAGATGTCCTGCCATAGAGTGCCCATTGTCGAGAGCTCGCTACATTTATTACTACGAGTCGCCGTTGTCATTTAACTATATATACATATGTATATATATATATATATATATATATATATATATATATATATATATATATATAGTGACATTAACTTTTCATACAGACATAAAAATACAAACGGTTGGCGAAAATACTCTAACATACAACAAGCGCTTTGAAGAAAAATTATACGGACACTGAAGCCCTTTGATACAACAAATGGCCACAACTCCTATTTCACTTTCTACATTTACCCATATCATTTTTTATCATATCACATTGCTATTTTATATTCAGTTTTTATTTTTTATCTGTAATACCTTGTTTTTTTAACTTTCAACACTTTCTGTTTTATTATTATTTTCTTCATGATGTGGGTTACTACTTTTTTGGAACTTCGTAGTATTTCAACACTCATCAATTTTAACCTTCATAATTACCTTACTGTACATCTTTATCATTTTTATTGCCTGTATTCACCTTCTTTTGGTTTATCTATATTTAAAATGTTTTAATATATTTGTACCGTTTTCTTATATTGTCTGTATTTTGCATATAGCCCTGAAGAAGACCTACAGCGTAGGTCGAAACATTGGCTATCAATAAAGTTTTTCTCAAATTACACGAGAAATTCATTCAGTGACCTCTACCCTGACCAATTTCTTCAACATATATTATCAAGGTCAACAATAATCATTCAACACAATTAAAATTATTTTATCTTTCACATTCTTTTTTTTCTGATATTTATTACAATGAAGTTATGAAGAGATGAGATTATGAAGAAGACTTAAATTTACTTTTATTGGAGGTCACTTATCTCAAAACCTTTCAATGTTTTATAATCTTATAACTTGGTATAATCTTTAGAATAATCTCTAATCTGCATCTATCGGAATATGTCGCAACTAACCACTACGAATTAATCTGTGCGATTTGCTCTACCAGTCTGGTGATTGTCAAGTATTTGTATTTGACAGGTATGAATAAAAATATTTTTAAAAAACTTACTATTCTTCATAGAGTGTAGTTTTCATTGGTTCCATGCCTGCTTATATTATACCCACATTCATATTTAGAATACTTTATTTAATAAACGTTTAATTACTTACGGATTTATCGATGAAAATAATTTACGTCAGAGCTAATCTTAATAAAATGCCCTAACGTCTGGATCGTTGACAGGGCGTGGATTAGCCAAAAGCTATTTGTTTAGACTAAAACAAAATGACGACAAAAATTTTCATCTCTCTCCGTCCATTTGTTTGTCTCTTGACGATGGATGCAATGAGCTTTGGGATGAATATTTAGGACTTTTGAATTTTACAGTTTTTCTTCTTAAATCTTCATCAGGATTAAACTTACAATAATTTTTATATTGTTATATATTTATATATAAATTGTTTTGGTTTTTATTAAACTGTACTTTATGTATATAAATATTAAAAACGAATAAATTAAAATGCTCTTCTTCTAAGAAGTGCCTTTATGTTATGAGAGTATTTTCCTTTATTTATGGTTTCCTTTATTTATATCTAAGTATAATTTTTTTTTTTAATTTATTTATTGATATTTACAACTGTATTACAATTATACAACAAGTAAATAGAATGCGTGTTACATAATGACATGAGAATGACAAGTAGAGAAACTACCCACTGGTAGTACTCAAATCAATGTTCAAATAAGAAGGTCACGTGGCCATCTTCTTTTCAGGAGCCTCGGAGGATTATCGGGAATTGAAGAGGAAGCTAGGTTTGAAACTAGAGGGTTTGAGTGGTAATGAAGTTTGTTATGAAAGGATAGATACCGGGTTCGGGCCAAATCAGCAACAAAAGGGACATTCAGGTCGTTATGGATTTTATTCTTAACAAAATAAGGAGCATTGAGGATTTTACGAAGGATTTTGGATTGTAGGGATTGGATACGAGAGAAATTCGATGGCTTAGTGGAGCCCCATAGCTCTACTCCGTAAGTCCAAATAGGTCGTATGATGGTCATGTAGATGAGTCTTTTGTAGTTAATTGGGAGCTCTCTAAGTATAATATAATAAAAATAATAAAAATATATATTTGAATATTGGAAGCGTATATGGAGAAACCTGCCATTGAAGGCACTCCTAGCGTGGTCCATCTCACTGTAATAGATCCCTGCTCCAGAGACGTTTCAGTCTCCTTGTCTGATTCTGTGGTAATGTGTCTGTCAGTAATGATTGTACCAGTAAGTTGGGATGTCCAGCAAGTGAGTCATGAATTTGTTATAGTTTTTCTTGATTGTGTCAGTCACGAGCGGTATGTTGAGATCTTTGTGTAATGGTTAATTAGTAATGTAAAAGTGACAATGTGTAATATAACGGAGGAATTTTGATTGAAAATTTTGAATAGTCTGTAAGTAGGATTTTTTGCATACCCACAATTGCGAGGCATACGTCCAAATTGTTTTAAGTAGTATGTTGCATGTTATAATTTGTTTTTTAGTGATAGTTTATTTTTGTAGTGAAGTAGTCGTCTTAGGAGTGAGAGTCGGTGATTCAAATTTTTCTTCAAAACAGTCACGAATGATTTCCATTGTAAGGCCCAAGTATTTTTTCATATCTAAGTATAGATTAATTTTCTCGGACTAGATTATATTTAATTCTTTGAAAACACAAATTTTCAATTGTATCATGATAGTAGATTTGACCCAGATTCTAAGATATTATACTTTGTGGAATAATTTAATATATCTTGTTTGAGTGGAAAATAGATGACTGGATAATTCAAATGATGGATAGAATTGTTCAGGGGGTGCAGTCAATGATAACACAAAACTAAGGAGAACTTATTTTTTAATAGTGCTAACGTTTCGGCCTAGGTTGTATGCCATCTTCAGGGCTAAGAAAGAACCAGAAAATAACTATATAAAACTTTGCAGTACCAAAACAGAAGTACAGAATATATATATATATATATATATATATATATATATATATATATATATATATATATATATATATCTATTATATTATATTTTATATTTCATTTCATTATTTATCTTATGGTTTAACTCGTCATCATTTTTAGTCTTACCCTTTGAATTATTTTACATTACCATCCATTCTATATACATATTCTATTACTCATTTCTTTACTTTACTATAAATTATATATATATATATATATATATATATATATATATATATATATATATATATATAAATTTTGTAATTCTTACTTGGAACCGCAATATTTTTATAGTTATTTTCTGTTTCTTTCTTAGCCCTGAAGATGGCCTATGCCGTAGGCCGAAACGTTAGCACTATAAAAAAATAAGTTCTTCTTATTTTTGTGTTGGCTGCACCCTCTAACCAAATATATCCATACTTTAATATATCATTATGTATATATTGCATCTATCAGATCTATAATTACTATGATTTAATATTTTAACTTACCATATTTCCCATTCATAGTAGCATGTATCTTACTAATATTATAAATGTGAATGTTTGTATGTTTGTCTTCTTTCACGCAAAAACCACTGGACGGATTTGGATGAAACTTTACCGTAATATAGATTATAATCTATATTACGGTAAAGTTTCATCATGTATCATGTATAATTATACATCAGAATAACACATAGGCTATAGCAAGCGCGGATTTATGGGAGGGTGCAAGGGGGCACGTGCCCCCCTCCCGACAGTATTTTAGGTACTGTGGAGAATCCATTATTGTACATAAATAAAGGCAAATCACATGATAATAGTTGTTAAAATAACAGAGAGAACATTATTTGTTTTGATATCATAATAATCTTACTAATATTATAAATGTGAATGTTTGTATGTTTGTCTCTCATTCACGCAAAAACCACTGGACGGATTTGGATGAAACTTTACACTAATATAGGTTATACATCAGAATAACACATAGGCTATAGCAAGCGCGGATTTATGGGAGGGTGCAACCGGGCACGTCCCTCCCGACAGTATTTTAGGTACTGTGGAGAATCCATTATTGTACATAAATAAAGGCAAATCACATGATGATCTATATGGGGGCACGGGGGCATGTGACCCCCCCGTTATAGTACATAATTAAAGGTAAATCAGAAACTTAGCATCTTGAAATTTGTAGTTAGGTTCTGTGTATAGTTTAATAAAGAAATTCGGATAATTCCACCCCAAGGGTTTCCCCATTAATATAATAGGGGTTCAAAGGTGGTATAGAATCCGTCAGTTTTGAAATTAGACATCTGAAATTTCGGATGTTCGAGTAACTTATATTTAAAAAAAATAATTAAATTATTTATTTAAAATGCCCTTTCATGAAACTTTATGTGGCAGGCCAAATTCCGCGAGAGCGAAGCCGAGGGCAACAGCTAGTACTTCATATTTAAGATAATAGTGCTCATTATTAAGGTTTAAACTAATGATAAAAAATAATTATATAAATCAAATCACAGATAAGATCGTGCATGCGTTGAGGTTTTACGAGCCCCTTGAGAATAAACAGGCGAAGAATATATATATATGGATACAGAGGAAAGAGGATGGGGACCAAGAAGTCGACAGGGATCATACATATCATTAGGTCGGGTGAGGCTGAATGCGCCTCAACCTCGAAGGGAATTGGATCCGCGCGCGCCTTCAATCTCACCTTGAATACTAAGCCCTCTTCAAGGATCCTTCTGTCGTCCGATCCTCTCCTGATTTCTCCGATATTTCTTTTTTATTCCATGTTTATTTATTACTGATTAGACACTTTTCAAGTAACATGATTATTAAATGTGCTATATCAATTACTATTTTACATTTAAATTAGATGAAGTTTGCTTAGTTCATAGTAGATTATTATTTTTAGACTAATTTATTGATATTTGCAACTGTAATAATATTACAAGCAAATTTGCTAATATGAAAAAATGACATGAAAACAAAAAACACTTGTTGAGAAACTACCCATCGGTAGCACTTCAATAAAGTTCTACAGTAGAAGGTCTCGATGCCAACTTCTTTTCAGACGCCTCGGAGGGTTAACAGGAATAGTGTGGGAACAAAGTCGAGAGACTAGCGGATTCAACTGTGTATGGAGCTTGTCATGGAAGGATAGGTATCTAGTTTGGGCCAAATCAGCAACATATGGGATATTAAGATCATGATGGATGAGTTTGATTGTGACATAATAAGGAGCATTGAGGATTTTACGAAGGATTTTGGATTGTAAGGATTGTATACGAGATGAATTGGATGGTTTAATAGAGCCCCAAAGCTCATCTCCATATGTCCAAATAGGTCAGATAACTGTCATGTAGATGAGTCTTTCATAATTAATTGGGAGTTTAATCCAGTCGAGTAAATGTTGAAGTAGGCGAAAACGTCGAGCAGTTGCTTGTCGTTTCAGTCTTGTATGAGAATAAAGACCCTTAAACTTTTTTTTTGGCGTTTAAAATTAACCCTTTGAAAGAACCGTTTATTTTTTGTCACATTTCAAACTACAGTATACTTTGCGGCTTTAATTTAATTTTTACAATATGAATAAACGACATATGTGATAATTAAATTTGAAGAGACTTGTAATATTATTTAGTTGTACTAGATCCTGTATTCCCTATTTCATGAAATGAGACCCAACTGCCTACTCTATTAAAAACAATTAATATAAAAATATGTGATATTTACTTTCAAACTTTTTTAAAAAGAATAAAATACACTAAAATAGAGCCAAAAACTCAAAAAGAAACACTATTATTTATAATAATGCAATTGGGAAAACCACAATGCAAAGCCTTATGACATGAGACTCATGTTTGGAGCCTGTTTCGGCTGTTGATCGTTGGAATGTATTGCACCTTTTTCTTCGAGAGGTGATTCGCATAATCTTTTTGTGTCTTGATAATGCCTGAATAGGCGAAACGTCGACTGGTAAGTGGGTGTGTTACTAGATTTGAAACATAAGGCTTTGCATTGTGGTTTTCCCAATTGCATTATAAAGAATAAAATACGTATTATTTTTTTAATGGTACAGTATATATAACATCGTATACATACAAGCTTTGAAACCTCTCGAAAAGCTATTGCCTACAACAAATAGAATATATACAGAATTAATTTTTCACCTGAAAGCAAAGCTATATAATGTGACGGAGTAACGAGACACGAATCGATAAATACTGTAGCGGACAGCTACAGAGAGGAGAGATATATTGGCAACTGTTGTGGAAATCAGTGAGCAGAAGAGAGAATGAACGGCATAATGAGGACCCTGTACGACCTCGTATATCATGGCTTCATGGGAACCGTTTTCGAGTGTACTCTTGTCTAGAGCCTTGATCGGTTTGTGTGTGTTTTGTCTTGGTCAAGTGTTACCGTGTATGTTTAAATAGTACCCTTAATCAAATATGAACGTATGCACCAAAATCAAAAAGGGGGTTATGTGAATCGCATCTCGAAGAAAAAGGTGCAATACATCCCAACGATCAACAGCCCAAACAGGCTCCAAACATGAGACAGCACCCCACCACCAAGACGTTCAACATACAACGATTTTGGTGTCTTGATAATGCCTGAATAGGCGAAACGTCGACTGGTAAGTAGGTGTATTTTTGAAACATAAGGCTTTGCATTGTGGTTTTTCCCAATTGCATTATAATAAATAATAGTGTTTCTTTTTGAGTTTTTGGCTCTATTTTAGTTAAATAATTATAATTTATACTAACAATTATATATGGGCTTTTTTAGACATGTTTAGCGACTTTTGGTAGGGGATAAAATTACGGCGTCAGCAACATGCTCGAGACTGGCGACACCTAGCGGCCTCTGTATGAGTTATAAGCTTTCGATTGACCAACTTTATTTCAAAAGTTAGAATTGCATTAATTTAAGAATAATTATATTTATCTATTAAGTCGTTTACATGATAGTGGTTGAATTTTTCGTTTCCTCTTAAAGGTTAATGTTTCATGATGACTTCCTGCCCTTCAGTATCCTTTAATAATAGCCCACTGGTGCCTGCAGAACAGATCCGATACTTAGGGTTGCACCTCGACAAACAATTAACCTGGAATCCTCATACAAGACTGAAAAGACAAGAAACCGCATGACGTTTCAGGCTACTTCAACACTTACTAGACAAACGCTCTAAGCTCCCAATTACCTACTAAAGACTCATCTACATGACCATCATACGAACTATTGGGACTTACGGAGTAGAGCTTTGGGGCTCCACTAAGCCATCGAATTCCTCTCGTATCCAATCCTTACAGTCCAAAATCCTTCGTAAAATCCTCAATGCTCCTTATTTCGTTAAGAATAAAATCATCCATAACGATCTTAATGTCCCATTTTCGCCGAACCCGGTATCTATCCTTTCATAACAAACTTCATTCCCACTCAAGCCCTCTAGTTTCAAACCTAGCTTCCTCTTCAATTCCCGATAATCCTCCGAGGCGTCTGAAAAGAAGATGACCACGTGACCTTCTTAGTTGAACTTGTGATTTGAACTACCAGTGGGTAGTTTCTCTAATTGTTATTATCTCATGTCATTATGTACCACTTAGCCTATTTACTTGTTGGATTATTGCAATACAGTCGTAAATATCAATAAATAAATTTAGAAAAAAATTTTTTTCATGAAATAATTTAAAGTACATATGACCCACGTATTGTTGAACATAACGCTAAAAAATGAAGAGTCTATTAACATCTATGTAAATATAAATAAAAGGTATGATTTATGATAACTATATGCTAATCATTACTTCAATTAAATTATTGATATTTGTGACGAGCTTGTGCAGCCCACCGTAATTTTTGATTATTAACAAAATACTTGAATATAATTCTATATTTTCGGTGAGTAAGTGGTTAATTCGGATTTTGTCCAGAGAGAGTTAACTGCTTTCAGATAATCGGAATCGTATCATTCTCGAAGTTTTTGGATTGAAATGGAGTTGTAATATAAGCAATAACTCCTTTTCAAGCCAATGTCTTACTTAGTCCCTTATTCACTACGAAAATATCTAGATACCGATTACTTAAGTACAAGAAATTAATTTTGGAAAAAATTAGACTTAACCACTCACAGGGGCTGTAGAATTATTGTTCAGAGTGTCAGTATATGTGAAAATTGGACTAATGTTAATAATTTAATAATATTAAAAAGTAAAAACAGACCTTACATAAATGTTAAGACCGTGGGAAAATTCCAACTAAAAGCCCTTAAGTCTCCAAACTAAAATAGAAATAGAAATTATCTGTCCAATATTTCGCCCATTCAGGCATCCTCAGGGTAGAAAGAGGATAACAGCAAAACAAAACGTGAATAATGCACCCAAGAAGCATCCCACCACCTCCAAGGCTCAAATGGAACTAATGAATCATAAGGAAGGTTACTCGACCCCGGCTGGATAAGGCTAGATAGAAACAGCTATAAATACTCCAGAATTTGAAAATTCACATACACACACTCATCAAAATTCAAAATATTGAAAAGTAAAAAGAGACCTTAAATTGTTAAGACCGTGGAAAAATTCCAACGAAAAGCCCTTAAGTCTCCAAACTAAAACAGAAATTGAAAATATCTATCCAATATTTGTTTTGCCGTTATTCTCTTTCTACCCTGAGGATGCCTGAATAGGCGAATGAATAGGCGATTGGACAGATATTTTCAATTTCTGTTTTAGTTTGGAGACTTCAGGGCTTTTCGTTGGAATTTTGTCCACGGTTTTAAATGTTAATAATTTAAATTTTGAAATGACTGAAAAGACAAGAAACTGCTCGTCGTTTTCGCCTACTTAAACATTTACTGGACAAACGCTCTAAGCTCCCAATTAATTACAAAAGACTCATCTACATGACAGTTATCAGGCCTATTTTGACATACGGAGTTGAGCTTTGGGGCTCTACTAAACCATCCAATTCATCTCGTATCCAATCCTTGCAATCCAAAATCCTTCGTAAAATCCTCAATACTCCTTATTATTTCACAAACAAACTCATCCATCATGATCTTAATATCCTATATGTTACTGATTTGGCCCAAACTAGATACCTATCCTTCCATGAGAAGCTCCATACACACTTGAATCCGCTAGTCTCTCAACTTGCTTCCCATACTATTCCTGATAACTCTCCGAGGCGTCTGAAAAGAAGATGGCCTCGAGACCATCTACTATAGAACTTTTTTGGAGTGCTACCGATGGGTAGTTTCTCCACAAGTGTTTTTCAAGTCGTATTGTACATATAGCAGATTTACTTATTGTAATATTATTATAGTTGTAAATATCAATAAATTAAATTAAAAAGAAATTGAAATAAAATAGCTTAAATAATTAAGGCTATAACTGATTTATAAATCGAAAAAAGAACAGAGTAATGCCAAAGTCTTGAGTTTTCTTCACTTCTGTCGGTTTCCTCAGCTTTCTTTTGATACCTGTCCTTTCCCATAAAGTATATTTAGGAATTAGATTTTCTTTACAAAGGAATATTTAAAGATTCAAATGCTATCCGATTCGCATTCTTTGTATTAAATTAAACGACACAGAAATATATTTTATAAAACAATTCTTTGTAGAATAAATAAATAAATAAAGCTAAAGTTATATAAGGGATAAAGTACAATATAAAAATAATATAAACCTTGCCGAATTAAATCATTCTTAAATATTCAAAAGGAGAAAATACATTTACCGGAGCTATAAAGCAAAAGCAGAGAGTAAAATTTAAATTTAAGTATCATGAGCTAGAGAAGTGAGCATGAGCAGCGACATGAGCTTTATTAAGAACTAGAATGTATTCTAGTTTTTATTTTTATTACAGTTTTTATTTTTATTGTCAGTTTTCTAGTAAAATTAATTTATTATTTAAAATGATTAAACCCAATTTATGTTGAATAATAGATATTTATTATATTATATTATCCTATTTGTTTTATTGTCTAAAACAGTGAGACTAAAATATATGTTAAAGTCTAAACGCCTTTCATTTGAATGGTACTGATAGGGTTGCCATGGTAACAGCTGTGAGGGGAGAACCGGGGAGGTTATTCCTATTTCTGTATTGTTATTTAGTTAAAAGAAAACAGTTTTGTAAAAGGTGTTAGGTGTGAAATGTTAACTTTAAATGTTGTTTCTTCTCTTACAGTGAGAAACTGTTTAATTTTTATTTAGACACCCACTAAATTCAATATTTGAATGAATCAACATTGTTTAAGTTAGAAAAATATAGATTCTCTTGAAGGATATGGTATCATCTTTATGATGTTAGTGGAAATTATGTCAGCTGATTGGTGGAAATGAATGAAAAGGCATTATGACTGTACGTAGTATATAGTCCAGGATCCATGGTCCATTTTTGCACTTGATTACTATCAAGCTGAATCTTCGTGAATAGCTTCGTTTCGATGAGACGCCCAACAATTTCCTGTGCGAAAATTCTCGATTGTGGCAGCTAACAGAGGTAGCAAGGATAAAATATGTCCATTTGATGATTCTCAAAAATTTATTACTAACTGGTTTTTTTTCTGTTAAGTCTCAAGATATTATTAAAATTGTTTAAAAAATATTTATCCTAAAAAATGTATGGTTTGATCAAAGAGTCCCCTCCTTCCAATATGTATCTACATATGTATATATGTATTAAAAATTATTACTAACCAGCTTTTTTTTTTTTGTATGTTTTTTTTAACTTATTTATTAGGATCTGTAATACTTTTGAGCGTAGGATTGGGAAAACGTACCACGCAATTTGTAGGACAATATGACTGTTAAATTATATAAATATTAACTAAGTAAAAAAAAAAATCAGCTGGTTAGTAATCATTTTTTATGACCTCGTTATCGATACATGTTGGAAGGGGGGACTCTTTGATCAAACCATACATTTTGTAGGACAAATATTTTAGATAATTATCTTGAGATTTCACAAAAACAAAACAAAAAAAAAAAAACAGTTAGTAATACATTTTTGAGAATGACCAAATCGACATATTTTATCCTTGCTACCTCTGTTAGCTACCACAATCAAGAATTTACGCAAAGGAAATTGTTGGGCGTCTCATCAAAACGAAGCTATTCACGAAGATTCAGCTTGATAGTAATCAAGTGCAAAAATGGACCATGGATCCTGGCCTAATGATGTTTATAAATACAAAATTAATTAGTTACTGATAGGTACAGCTGTCCATCTCTGAATGGCTTTGGTGGTTGCTGGTTCCTCCCAGCCCTGCTTGAGATCTACTCCATGATAGCTATGCTCTCTACTACTGTTCTGGTAGATGGCCATTTTGTGCCTAGTTGTTGGCCAATGAAGTGATAGGTGGCACTGTCTCTGGTGCAAAGAGGTAGATAAAGTTAAAGCAAGAAAAGGGGTTGTTTTAGATTGAACAAACATTATAAAACAACATTTAAAGTCAACATTTCAGACACCTTTTACAAAACTGTTTTCTTTTAACTAAATAACAATACAGAAATAGGAATAACCTCCCCGGTTCTCCCCTCACAGCTGTTACCATGGCAACCCTATCAGTAGCGTTCAAATGAAAAACGTTTATTATTTTACATACATATAAAACAAACGATAATTGTAATATAAACATCATTTATTTATTTTGATTTCACTGCATATATTTAATCATTCAGTAAAATAGTAAAGTATATATATATTTTTTTATTTATAAAACTTATGCTACGATATTGTATCTGATACCAGATTATTTAATTCTGTTGTTGTAATTTAGTAATGTAAAGCTATTTATAAATCAGGATTCAATCTTAATATATTTCCATGTTGCTGATCTGTATTTATATATAATATTTCATATTGTTATAAAACTGGTATATCAGTGGCCTTGTATTGTTGGCCTGCTGAGATATGACATACTGTGTGACCTTAGAACATGACATTTTGACAGGACATGACAGATATCTAGAAACTCATGATGCAGGTATATTCCTGCAATTATTGTACATCAGGGTAGAAGTGTAGGCATATATATTCTACGTTTCATTTAATATTCTTTATTTTTATATTAAACTTATTTATTTCGTACTTTTTTCAAATTTTAAAACAAAATTTATCACTATTAAAATATTTAATAATTATTTATTTTAAATACTTATATTATTGAAGTATTTTAAATTGGTTTTAGAGCCGAAAAAAATTGGTGCTAAGTACAACATAGGTTAGTTATAATAAGAAGAATCAGAATTAGTTTCCAGAAGACATTGAGAATTTACTATTTCTCGTAATTTAAATTATATTTCTATAATGGAAGAGGATACATGTATTATATTGTGTATATAAGGTTTATTAATTATTTTAGTTGATACAAATAAACACAATAAATTCAATTTAAAATAAGATCCATCATCCATAACCATAATCCTATAGGCAATAATAATAATTACAATTTAAATAAAATATCTTTCATCTGTTTTTTGATAGAGTTTGTTGATAGACCCTGCTCGCCGGCAGTACCAGTTCTCAAATCCGACTTATGAGGGAAAACGAACGGGTATATAAAGGCTCATTCCAGCTAACATGGTTATGTTTACCCCCCTGTCCGTGTGCTGCTCCTTGCGGATAAAGTTGGCAAGACATTCTTGAAATAAAATTTAAATAAATCAATTGTTCTATTAATCTAAGTAATTGATGGAAAAACTTTGAGTTATGTCCGGTCTTATTACCACAGCTGGGCCTAGAAAATGTCCAGTAAGCACGTTTCGACCACAGATGAGAGCCCTAACAATTAACATTTAGTTCATCAACTTTTTTTTTCATTAAATTTGTTACATTATTGTTTATTTTTTATACTTCTCTTATCGTTCGGACAATAATAGCATTACAGTTTTAACAGTTTATAGTAAATTGTTTTTCTCAGTTCCTTAGCTGTGTATTGACCAAATAAACCTGTGAGACGATGACCATGAGAGCGAAAAGTCAAGAGGAGGGAGGAAGGGAGCGGGCACGTGCGACCCAAGACTCCATAACCAAGGAGGTTTACGGCTGGAGAAAAGAAGCTGGCTGGAGGAGCTGGAAGACTTAATAGGGTCCACTTTGAAGGCCCAGCGCCAGTTTAGAATAAAGGTGACTCCGACCTTTCAGCCCTCCCATTTCTTATTCATCAAATATCCTCTCTCCTCTCTGGAGTAGGGAAGGGGTCTATAATAGGATTCTCCTCTATTTGAACTTTTTTTCTCTTGAAGATGAGAAAAGAAAAGGAAACAAAACAAAAACAAGCTGTGAACACTCTCACATATTGTAACAGTTTCATGGTTAGGTTCTTCTGTTTGTTTATTCATTTAAAGTCTCTATGCTACTTCGGATAATAGGCATCGGCAGTCTTAAAATTTGTCTGCCAGGTTTAGTTACGATAGGGCTCTTTGACAAGTGGGCGCGGAGGGACTCAGTGGTAGAGCACTGACTTGCCATCTCGGAAACCCTGGTTCAAATCCCGCTGCAGGCAAGACTTTTATTTGGTCTGTTTGCAGCAGGAGATGGATCATGTGGGATCTAAGACCGTCCTGGGGCGCACCCAGCCTGTATAAAATGTTATATAATGTTAAATGAGTGATCTAAGACAAGTCACCTCCTTGCAGAACCGTTGTTCATGAAACAGTACAGTCTCTACCATGTACTGAATCCCAGACCCGTTCACGGTTTTTAGTGGTGCAGGATTTTTTTTCTTTAACAAGTATCAGCACTGTACAGGCTCTGTTCCGAAGTACGGCATAACCAAGAATTTTCTACTGCCTCTTTAAAAAACACAATGGCCGCCGTATATCGACTTACATTTGTATGAGAAAACTGTAAGTAAAGTAGTTTTGTATATTCTGGGAGTGCGTTTATCTCTTGAGCCATTGGAAACAGACTTTCCTAACTATCATTAGCCACCATGCTCTCTTAGCTTGTTGGTTTTAGATTCATTTCAAATAAGGCTCCGTATTTATTATATTAATCGCATTTATATATTTATAATTATTTGTTTAATTCTTATATATATCTCCCACATACCCTTTCAAGCGTGGAGATGCCTCAACCCCTCGCCAGCTCAGCAACTCATCCCGGTCTCTGCAGAGCAGAACTTTCATTGAGAGGTTTTTCCCTCCTTATAATCCGGTGAGAGCTAATCTCAAAATAATTTCATTATCAATGTAATACAAAATTAAAGTAATTCAAATTAAAGTAATGCAATGGCATCTTGGCCATCAGACACATATTCGCAGAATGCCGTTACTATCAATCTGTGCTACACCAACTCGAGTTACCTTTTAATATCTCAATGGCTCTGAGAGATGACAAATCCACAATAGATGCGGTCATTAAATTCATTAACAAGTATAAACTGTTGACCACCATTTGATGTGAAATATAATAACCAACGGGCGTTGATGACCTAGATGTTTTACGCCCCCTAAACCCAAGAAAACAAACAAACAAAATTAAAGCAGTAGTTATATTTCAAATACCACGAAAATGGAATAATGAGTAATTGCATTTAAGTAAAATGCAGTTAGATAACACGAAGTGCCCAAGTGCGGGACTTGAGCATTTTTGGAAATCACATTACTGTTGATAAACAATTTTTTAACTACTTTACAGGGGATTATTTAAGTGCCTACCGAAGCATTACAGTGCGAAAAAAAAGGTTGCGGGGTATTTAACCCCTAGCAAATGCCACAAATCGGAAAGCTTAAAAACAGATAAGGAGTGATGGATGCCACCCCTACAATAAGAAGTTGGCAGCGAAAGATAAAAATCCAAAGGCAGGGAGGAATCGAAGATGTGGGTCTAACGGAATCAGGCAACTCCAAAAGCTGGCTGCTAAATCTTTTCAACGAGATTTAGATGGAGCGCTCCAATCTTCTCCCCCGAATTACTGTTCTTAGCCTTCCTTTATCTTCTGTATCTGAGGCTGCTTACTTCTCCGATTTATAATATTTGGGTTACTGGCATTTACCTCTCGATGCGAGGAAATCGGGGGGAAAAAGACTGTGTACAAAAAATTAGCCTTCTCTTTAATATTAAATAATTATCATTAAATATCAATTTAAAAGTTAATCTAGTTAAGTAACAAGCAACTGTGGTCTTATGACTCTACAAGCAGCCATCGGGATCATCTGTGATCCTTAAGCTTAACAACTAACTATGCCCAAGTCGGTTTCGCAGCCAGCACCCGACCGACAGGATTTTTAAAAGGAGCAAAAAACGGGTTATGTCTTCCTTTGGTGGGGACGTAAAATGGCTTTTCCGAGACTGTGTGGTGCCAGGTACTCAAAATCCTTAAGGTTTCCATTAATAATCACTATATGTGTCACTGGGACATTATGGTACCCATTTCCTGAAATTTCCCGCCCTACCGATTATGGGAATCCCTATATGACTAGCTACTGTTCACAAAATATCATCAAGACTGGTCGCGCGGACCAAACTTCAGCGCTTGTGTGACTCTTTTATTTTTTCAAGGTGTTTTAATTTAATGTAATAAATATTTATTATTTAATATTAATCAATGATACTTTTAAATTTATAAAATTTATTACAATATAAATATATTTCTTATTATTTTTAAATTTATTATTAATTTTATTATATGAAACGTGAAACAATTTGCGTGGGGTCCCCGAAAATTCCCTAAAAATGAGGCAAAACAGCAACTGCGTCCTTCCCCAGTCGCGTCACTGGCATAATATGAATTATTAATAACAAATAATGGTTTAGTGGTCAAATTCAAGCTAAAATATATTTTAGAGAAGGTTAGGATCTTATTATGGAACTCATTGAGTCCAAAACATAATTTTGGTATTTTGTTGATTGAACATTAAATAATTTTAAAAAATTCAAAATCAACTTAATGTTGATTGTACTACAAATGGTCAAGTGAACTTCTTCTTTATTTTTCTATTTTAGATTGGTTGAATCCTCCATATCAAACATGTGTCTCAGTAACAACACTATCCTCAGAACAACTACGAAATTCGACACCCTGCATCTCGGATAATTATTATTTAGAGAATGGATAAAAATCGCTTCGATTTTTTTTGAATTAAGGAAATTAGCTATATTACTCAAGTTAAGTGCAAATAATGTAGTGTTTTGAAAAATAGTTTTTGTCATTAGCCTCTTACTCAATTTTCCCTAGTTTCCAGGGCGCTAAGAAAGCGCTGAGATCTCCTGTTGTCCTGCTTGGGATCCTCAAGTGGAGGACAGAACATGGCCCGAAGACCCTAGTGCAGTATGTAATAGATATGTAATACATAATGTTCTTAAATGTGGCAGAACTCGGTTTGCACATTACTATTAATTAGTTGGAGAGGAAAATAGTTGACTGGATGATTCTAATGAAGGATAGAATTGCTCAGGGGGTGCAGTCAATGATAACACAAAAATTATAATAACATATTTTTTAATAGTCCCAACGTTTCGGCCTACGGTCTAGGCCATACTTTTTAAGCCTCACCAGTATTAAAATTTACCTTTTTCTTTATTGTTCGTAATTTATCTTACTTTTTACCTTGTCATAATTTGTTCTTACTCTTTTTATTTATTTACACATTATTATCGACTGTGTACAAAAATCTGTTACTCAAACTTAATACTATTGTAATTATATCCGAAGCTCTGTATTTCTTTACTTTTCTATCTACTCTCTCTCTCTCTCTCTCTCTCTCACTCTCTCTCTCTCTCTCTCTCTCTCTCTCTCTCTCTCTCTATATATATATATATATATATATATATACACATATATATACACATATTCTGTTATTCTTACTTGGTACTGCAAAGTTTTATATAGTTATTTTTTGTTTTATTTCTCATCCCTGAAGATGGCCTATCTATCCCCAGACCAATTCTATCCTTCATTACAATTAATTAGGTTACAAAGGCGTAGTAGTTTTTTTACCGTACTGTTGAAAAAAATTGGTAAAAAAACAAGGGGCGTAGTCATAATTTAAATATATAAGCCTCTTCTTCTTTTTTATCTTCCTACTTGTTGGCTTTCAGTTTAAATATTTAGAAAATATATTCTAAATATATAAAACAATTTAGATTATTTCATGTTATTAAAGAAAACTAATGAAGTTCTTAAGGTTCGAATGATATTAATAGCGAAATCGAAACGGAAAGAAGAGAAATGGTAGCGACAAATGTTACCACAATCGCTTGGCTCAATATTTGTCCATTCTTCACGGGCTCCATTCAACAGTTCCCACACATCCCCCCTCCTCCCCCCCCCTGCCTCCTGTAGCCTGGCCGAGATAAATCACCTGTGGAGCGTAGTATAAAAAGAAGTGAATGAGAATTGTTTAACAATAGAAAATGGAAGGGGAAATCTATTAGGAGGAAAAGGAAACAGTTAGGAAAAAGAAAAATAGTCTTCGGCGAATGAAGAAGAGCACTCAGAAAGCTTTCAGTCGGGGAGGCGAGTGTTTTCTTTGTAGTCCTTTCTAGGCCTGAATAAACGACATCTTATTTCTGGGGTCGGTCCTGGGCTGCCTCAGGTGCCGCCCTTTTGTCCGCCCTTCTTGTGACCTAATATCAATTAAAACCTCAACAGCCTCACGAAGGGAGGAGAGGTCCGACTCCAGTTCTGTCCGAAAGAGGTGGAAAGGAAATCTCTTATCGATAGAGCACTTCCAGACTAATTTTCTTCCGATACTATGATATGCCATCTAAATCATATAAAAATATCCTTATCGATTTCATAAAACAAAAAAAAAATCAGGAAGGAAATGGTCCGAGTAGAGGTCGAGAAAATTCTCTGAAATATGGAGAACTTTTTATTGGTAACGTTTCGACCCATATTGCAGGTCTTCTTCAGGGCTAGTTGATGGGCAGAGGGTTAACATTAGACTATGATTACTATATGAATTTAATATTAATTGAGCCGTTCACTGCACAAATTGACTAACTCAACTTTCTGAAAAATCATAAATTTAAATGTGAAACCATTTGTTATATTCATAACTTTTTATATTAATAAAACCTTTTCCAAACAACAAAGGTTAACACCATTAAACGAAAGAATTTTTTTGGCCACTGAATCATTTTGATTAACTCCATACTCTAATGCAAATCGTTGCAATAATACCATTTAAATGCACTAGCAAGTGCTAAATGATGAATTTTATAAAGTTAGAAAGGTCCCAACCACACCTTATCCAATTCAAATGTGACTATAATGATTCAAGATTCAAAATTTAATGCAATTAATATAACGAAATCTGTAGCAGATAGACCACAAAGTTTATAAAATGTGGATCAGCCTTTTTTTATATCCTAAAGGTAGATCTGTAACAAGGGAAAAAAAAAGACATGATGGATCAGCTGAAATTCATTACAAAAAAAAAAGATTATTTTCAAAAGTTGCGAAGAAATGGAAATGACGAGCCCTCATATACACCTGATGAAGAAGACATTATTTATGTTGCTGATGAATTAATCAAACATAATAAAATCAAATATAAAAAAAGTGTTAATATTGGTTTTTATAGAAAATTTGTAATGAAAGTATCTAATAATTAACTTGTTTATGATAAGAAACTTAAAAATTTAAATACGGAATTTAAATCAATTACTTTTTTCACATGCCAAAACGATTAATTCTACCGGTCAGATAAAAATCGTAACATTTCTAACGACAGATTTTTGGCAAGTCTTTCTTATTATTAATTTTATATACTTTTAGATGAAAGCTGCATCTTTATTTATGCATTATATAATTATTTCAATATATATTATGAAGGGAATTTTTAAAAATAATCTACACTATTTTCTCGTGTTTCTCTACATTTTGTTTTATGGAGTTAAACAATTTGTGCGTTGAAGGGCTCAATTAAAAATCTTAAATCAATCGGTATATATTTAAAAAAGAAAATTTGGTATATTTCAGATTAAATACACTGCATTTGTATCGAGGATATGTAAATGCGTTCCCCAGCACAGGCTGGAGGCATTCTACCATTGTAATGTAAGGCAGGCTATATTTTAATAAAACCACATAAATCTTTTGATGGTTCATGTTGGAATTTATAGAAAAACAATCACCATTTATCGCAGTTAATTTCTACTTTAGGGTTGACGAGGCAGAAACAATCACATAAAGTGTTGGAGACAATTTCTTGAGAACTTTTTTACGGGAGTGGAATTGGAGATAAGGCAGGCGATCGCTTTAGGGCCGGGCTGGGGCAGGCCTATCTCTTAACTTTACTTCAGCTCGTTTTTTTTACCTCTTCTCTCTGGAAATTGCCGGAAGAAATTGCTTGTCTAACTGCGCAAACAATAAATGAAGGCCAATATGGTCTTATAAACGGAAATAAATAGTATATAATGGCTGTACTATGTACTACAGTATATTTAAAACGCAGTTTGACAATATGTGTCTATCTATGAATAGTTTAATATGTCTATAATCTTAGAAAGGTGGTTACATAGAAGAATGTTTAGATGTGGAAGAATGTTAAGAAACAATAACTCGCTAACCTTCTATCCGAACGAATCTGCCGGTTGTGAATTCAATAAAAAACACGTAGATTTGATTGAATGGTGATTTCCCCTAGTACATAAAATCAAAGTTAGAAAAGATTTCATCAAGTGAATAAGAAATGAATAAATGAAAAATGTACAACGTATAAATAGAAAAGAACAATTACAAAAATATATAAGTCCGCAACTTACAAAAACTATTTAAAAATTAAAGCAAAAACTATGAAAAAAAATTCACTAAGCTAGTATTTACAATTAATTGTTTACATAAGAAATGAAATTACTTATTTACTAAAATGGATGAATCTTAAAACAAAAAATTTTGAATGGTCTGTGAATCAATAAGAAAGTGAAAAATTAAGTGAGTTCTTTAAAAGTGTTGAGTTTAGTTCTTGATAGTGATGAGTTGATGCTTCGATATGTTGATGAGTTTTTAATAACTGAATGTCTCTTACCGGTAGGTCCAAGGTGAGGTGAAAATAAACAAGAGGTTTTACTGCTGAGATTCGACTGTGATGATGATGAGTGTTGTGACAAAATCAAATGTTGAGTAGCAACCTGACAACTGTCTTGAGACTGATCTTGTTTTGTTTTTTAAACATCGCACAGCTTAATATTATATGTTTTAAATAATGTTAATATTAAATTAATATTTGAATTATTTTTTCATTTTAACAAAATATCTGGATTTTATATTGAATGATAATTGTTGACCTTGATAATATATGTGGAAGAAATTGGTCCGGGTAGAGGTGACAATGAATTTCTCGTATAATTTGAGAAAAAATTTATTGATTGCCAGCCAACGTTTCGATCTACTTTGTAGGTCTTCTACAGGGCTATATGCAAAATACAGACAATATAAGATAATAGTAAAAATATATTAAAGCGTATTAAATTTAAATAAACAAAAGTAAGGTGAATACAGGAAATAAAAATGATAAAGATGTAAAATAAGGTAATTATGAAGGTTAAAATGTATTAGTGTATACTATAAACAACGAAGTGCCAAAAAGGTAGTAACCCACATCATGAAGAAAATAATAATAAAACAGAAAGTGTCGAAAGGCAAAAAAATTTTAATTCATTGTGACCTCTACCCGGACCAATTTCTTCCACATATCTGGATTTTAATTAGAATTAAAAAAAATTCGTTTAGAGTAAAAAAAAAATACGGATACCCGACACTCTACCATTGAGCTAACCTCCAACCACGCTGGTTCAAGAACTGTCACTAACTCCTAATCATGTCTCTATATTGTGTAGTTAGCAAAAGGCACCAATAGTGAAACGATAGAGCACATTCCTCTAAATCGGTTAGGGATAAGAATAAAGGAGGGTCTAAAAGATGTGATTCAGATGTAAATGGCGGAAGAAGGCGAGGGTAAGAGAGAGAGAGAGAGAGAGAGAGAGAGAGAGAGAGAGAGAGAGAGAGAGAGAGAGAGAGACTAGATGAAAGAGACATAAAGGACACTAGACAATCTGGAGGGCGTCGGCCATCTCGAATCAATTTGTTCCCTCCTGCGAGTGTGTGCGGTTCGCATCTTCTGGATTAGTTCGTCATGATTGAGCCTTGTCCGCCCGTTTTTTTCTCTTTCTTTTTTTTATTCCTTTTTTTATTGTTTTATTCCCTCCTTGTTTTATTCAATCCGATCGGTAATACCCTATCTGACGTCGGCTGTTTGGAATCACCACTGGGTTCGTTTGGTCTCCCGCTGTGTCATCTGAATAAATAAATCCGAATACCCCTCTAATTTCGTCTTCGGTGGCCGTTCAAAGTTAGTTAATTTCAATTCTGGTATTACGTAAATTAAAAAATATACAAGACAGTTATGTGTTTTTTTTTATTTATAATTCAATGAAATTTACAACTGTATTAAACTAATACAACAAGTAAATAGAATAAATGTACACATCGACATGAAAAGACAAGTAGAGAAACTACCCAGTGGTAGTACTCAAACAGCAAGTTCAACTTAGAAGGTCACGAGGCCATCTTCTTTTCAGACACCACCGAGGATTATCAGGAATTGAAGAGGTTGCTAGTTTTTTTGTTTGTTTTTTTACGAGAATTCAGGCCAAATCAGCAAAAAATGGGACATTAAGGTCATCATGAATTACTTTGTTCGTAACAAAGTAAGGAGCATTGAGGATTTTATGAAGGATTTTGGATTGTAAATATAAAAATTTGACGTACATCAACGATATCCTTATTAATAGCTCAATGAGTATTCGTTCCCGTATGTACATCGCAAAAGTTGCGAGAACTGGGGATATAGGATCGGTGAAGAGAAAGGATTTGTCTGGCTTGGTTACGAGCCGCTGGTAGCTCAGTTGGGAGAGTGATGCATGCGGAAGACCCGGTTCAAATCCCGGTCAGGACAAATCTTTTCTCTTCAAAATAAAAATATTTAAATAATGACCATAAAATAAAAATAAATAAAATATAATTTAATATAAGCAATGCTTTATACCAACTGTAATAATAAAAAAAATAATTTCAATTTTGGGATTAGATTGTGTTGAGGTGCTGTGGTCCTGGATAAGGTAGGATTAGAGTTTTCCTATCACATCCAGATTTCATCCGCTGATTGCTGCTTGTTGAGCGACAGCAATGGTTATATTTTGATATTGGGAGATATAAAAAAAAATAATTGACTTGAAAAAATCTAAATTTAGCGAAAATTGAACCGTCGATTCACTACGATTGCCCAATCGAACAAAACAAAAATAATACAGTTTTTTTTAGTTATTATGTTCATATCTACATTAATCTTACTAATATTATAAATGTGAAAGTTTTTATGTTTGTCTCTCTTTCACGCAAAAACTACTGAACGGATTCGGATGAAACTTTACAGTAATATAGGTTATACATCATAGGCTACAGCAAGGGCAGATTTATGTGGGAGCAAGAGGTCATGTGCCCCTCTGTAGTACATAATTAAAGGCAAATCAGGAACTTAGTATCTTGAAATTTTTGATAGTATCTTGCTCCTCAAGGGTTTCCCCTTTAATAAAATAGGGGTTCAAAGGTTGAAGTTAGACATCTGAAAGTTTGGATATACGAGTAACTTATATTTTAAAAAATAATTAAATTATTTATTTTAAATGATCTTTCACGAAAATTTATGTTGCAGACCAAATTCCACGCGAGCGAAGCCGTGGGCATAAGCTAGTCATAAATAAATACATCTAAGACATGCGTTTAATTATTTGAATCAATTTAATGTTTAACCTTAATCAGATAAGAACAGACAACACATTTGGTGAATTTCTAAATTCAGTAATAATAAAAACGTGGAAAGTTAGGAATGGATTGATTACAACAATGGAAGAGATTATTAATTTCCATAATATGTAGGCGTCATAAACTTCTATAACAACTTGGGACTTACTTATTTAATGTTTAGAAAATTGAGGCCTCGGGCATAGTACATTGTTATGTTATCCACTACACCACAGATGATCCTTTCCATTCTACTGCATTGTTACTGTACTTTTTAATCTGATAAAAGTGTGGTAAAATTTCAAAAGAATATGCTTAATTTGAAAAAGCTATGGTAAAATTGCAAAAACAATAGGCTCCGATTGTCATTTTAATGTTATAGTTATTATATTATATGTATATTTATGTACATATATATATATATATATATATATATATATATATATATATATATATTATTATTATTAATTATTGGAATTATTATTCCATATTATATATATATATATATTATATTATGGAAATTATATTGTGTTTAGTTATTGTGTATGTCTTCGTAAAATCCCATTTCCTCGTACTGTAGATTATCAATATACACTCTTAAAGTAAATATTGGTTTCTTCTTATCTTGACTGTTATGGAAATTATATTGTGTTTAGATCCAATTCCATCATTTTAATAATGATATTATTATTATATATCAAATTTCCATAACAGTCAAGATAAGAAGAAACCAATATTTACTTTAAGAGTGTATATTGATAATCTACAGTATGTACGATGAAATGGGATTTTACGAAGACGTTAAACAGGGCATGAGTATGAGACTAACCTAGTCTCGAAACATTACCTAAGAAGTAAAAAAAAAAAGACTGAAACTCAAGATATATATATATATATATATATATATATATATATTATTTATTGTCCTTATATTGTGAGGAGGCCCAGTCTCGGTGACGGGATGTAGAGCCAGCCATGTATGTATGTCCTTTTATTTATGTCTCCAAAATGAGTTTCTTGTACTTAAGTTAGCGGAATCGAGTTATTTCCGTAGTGAATAAGAGGCTGAGTAAGGCATTGGCTTGAAAAGGAGTTATTGCTTATATTACAACTCCATTTCAAGCCAAAAACTACGAGAATGAAACAATTCCGGTTATCTGAAATCAGTTAACTCTCTCTGGACAAAATCCCACTTAACCACTTATTGTAGTGGGGCTGTAGATATGTAGATATCTACATATTGGCAAATAACGTCAGTGTTATACTTCATACTTACTTAGTATATGACAAAATAAGCACATGTTAGAGCACCATTAAATACTATAATAGGGTTACCTTAATAGAGGAAACAATTGGAGTGCAAAAAGATTCTCACCTTTAATTTAAAATATTTTACCGCATGTCTTAAAATTACAGAGGATCTTTTAAACTATATTTTAATAAAAATTATTATTAAAATATTATCTTTTGATTCAATTTAAATTAGTACCGTTTATACATGGCAGGTGTGCTTAAGGAATAAGTTACATATTTTAAATATGATGCTATGGTAATACTCGGAGGCAGTCCTGCCGCGGCAGTTTACAAGATTAATCACGCTTTTGAATTAATTATTTCTTGTAAATTCATTTGTCTCCGACAGTGGGTGGAGTTGGAGGGGGGGCTGGGCGGATAGAGATTGGTAGAAGGAGTTATCCTGAGTGTATCTTGGCACTTCTTCCTTCCTTAATTTAAATAGAAGCTGCTGATCCTGGCAAGGCGTGAACAAATTGAAGCGGAAAATGGATTCGACAAAACCTCGAGATAATGAGGCGGGGAAGCCTCTATCTCCTTCTTCTTCTTTAATTCCCGGCCCACTCCCGCCCAAAAATGAAATTCATCCTGGCCAGAATGGAAAGAGGAGTTGTGAGGCAATTTCATATTCCAGGTATATCTTTATTCCTTATAAATTAGGGCAATGACGGCCTTACTAAGTTTATTATTATCTTAAATCCTCCGCAAAACATCTTTTTGATATCCAGAAATAAATTTAATTGCGTCATGTGTAAAAATAATCATTAATCAGAAATTAAATATTTAGAATTCACACGTAAAAATATCTGTATTATTTATTGAACAGTTGTTTTTATAGTTGTAGTACATACAAGGATAGTATTTACTACAACTATCCTTAATGAATGAATGAATAAAGCCTTTTATTACAAAAAATTAACAGGAATTATTAATATAATAAAAAATTAAAATAATTTTACTACAGATACGATATACAATGTTTATAACTTTTATAATATTATGAACTTTTTTTTTTTTTGCTTGTTAATTTATGTAGGCCTTCCCCTTAGGGAGTGATGGTCTAACTTCCCTGGAGACCAATTCCTACTGGGAAGTGGGAACTATCCTTAATAATATTTCCTTAACAATTCGTATACATTATGGTCCCCATTATCAATTAACTGTATTTTTCCATCTCAATTAGGTTAATTGTTACATTAATTCTTCATGTCCACAATTGTCTAAATATATTTTGCCATTCCTATTAGATTTATCTGCATTACTTTTCTTATTTTTACATATTTCTTCATTTTTATTTTTATTACCTTACACCTCAATTTTTATTGCTTGATTTATTACTTACTGTATAGTTTACATTTTTTTATTCTCCTAGTCACTTTGTTATTAATACCCTACATTGATTATCCTTGCTCTCTCCCTATATATATATATATATATATATATATATATATATATATATATATATATATATATATATATATATATTGATTGATTGATGAACTACTGTGAATATTCCTCACTCATAATGAAATCTTTTTTTTTTTTGTTACTAGATGCTATCATGTATTTACTGTTTTTTGTCCATAAGCATAATTCTTTTTATAGTAAATTTGTCTGTTCTTTTATTTTAACTTTGCATCACATTTTCTGCTTATCTACCAAAACTTACCTGTTTAGTTATTTACTTTCAAGATATTTTGTAAATATTGTTTTACTCAGAAGTAGGCCATTGGCCAGATAAATATTTTCTTAATTATATTCATCTCTGTTATTCTAAAGGGACCCAGTCCCAGAATAAAATTATTTTTCTATTTCTATTTCTATTTCTATATATATCTCAGGCTCTCCCCCCCACCTTTATTTTCCACCAATCAGATACCTTGATACTTATGCATTTTAATCTTAATATATATTATTTTAATTATAATTTTTATCTTTATTACCTTACTCTGTAATTTGTAACACCTTCTTTTTTCAAGAAATCAATTGCTCTTGAATGATAATAGAAGAACTTGTATGTGAAAGAAAATGGTCTGGGTGGAGGTCAATAAATTTAGCAAAAGTAGGGAGAAATATTTATTAATTAGCTAACGTTTTGACTTACATTGCTGGTCTTCTTCAGGGCTAAATATGCAAAATACAGCCAATTGAAAATTACTAAATATTAAAAATTACTATCTTCCTGTCGCTTCGTTATTCGCTTGATACTTATACATTTCAACTTTAATATTTACCATAATTCAGTTATTTTTAATAATTTAGTCATTTTCATTTGTGTGTATTTTACATATTTAGCCCTGAAGAAGGCCTGCAAAGTGGGTCGTTGCACGTTGGCACTTTTGAAAAATTTATTGACTTCCACCCGGACCATTTTCTTTCATTCCCACACATTTAAAGTTTCTGTTCTGGGAAAAACTTAAATTTTCTTATTTCGATATTTTACACTATGTCACACATAATTCGGAAGTTTTCATCAATTATAATATGACTTGTAATAGAAATTTGAACGAATTTTACTCTGAAACTTGAATTGGAATGAAATCAGAAAAATGTAAAACACAAATCCTACAGTCTCTAAAATGTCGCAAAATAACTAACCAGGCCGTTGAGGGCACAGATCAAATATTCTCTTCAGTTATGACCTGTGAAACTATATGTAAATTTACATACAAAATGTTCAATAAATAAAATATTCGGTCGATTAATGGAAAAAAGCCATGACCATATTAGGTATAGGCACAATATCAAATGATACAGCATGCCTAAAAATCTGTACCACAACAACACCATGAATGGGTCTGGGATTCAGTACATGGTAGAGACTCTACTATTTCATGGACAACGGTTCTGCAGGGAGGTGATTTGTCCTAGATCAAGCTCGTCCGCCAGATTGATTCCCCCTTATTTTGAGTACCCTATTTTTATTATATTTTATAGAGGCTGGGTGAGCCCCAGGAGGGTCCTTAGATCCAATATGATCCATCTCCGGCTGCAAACAGACTAAATAAAAGTCCTTTCTGCTGCGGAATTTAAACCAGGATTTCCGGCATGGCAACTCAGTACTCTACCACTGAGCAACTCCGCTCCCCACAGGCACAATGCCATATCATAAAGCATGCATAATTAACACTCCTTTTCAACTGTTGGAAATTTTCTATTGCTACTTACAGGAAGTAGCCATATTACTAATGTTAAAGTCGGTGGACGACATGTAGGAAAGATATAGATTTACTGTGATATTGAACTGATATACTCGTAACATGGATATCTCAAAAGGCTTTCTTATTTACTTTACTAGATGACTTATGATCTAGCTTAGTGACTACTCTCTATAATCTAACCATACCATCTCCCCCCTGCTCATTATTCTCTCTGTCTTATCTTAGAGCTGGAATATATCCATATAAAAGAAGGAGAGAGATCAAGGAAGCTACATTAATGGCAGCACGGAAGATATTTCACAACTTAGGGGTTAGGATTCCACAAGTAAATACAATATCTTTTGGTCATCAATTGAATCTTCTAATTTTATAAATTACAAGTACCACATACATACCTGGAAATTATAGGGCAAAGTAACTTTGTGCCATGGTTTCAATGGCAGAGCGGAAAGTTGTCCGTATCACCATAACTTTTCCCTGTCAATCCTTATAGGGTCAATACACAAGTGTCCTTCCCACGGAACGGCTTCAAAGACGGTGACAAATCGGTCTATATCCACGAGTTATGGCTGTTCGGGGTCAACTGGCGCACGAGGACCTGTACATCATTCCCCAAAGCAAACCGTCCCTAGATCAAACCTCCGGGTAGCTATTGACATTCTGGAAAAACACACGTGGCTTTTCCCCGGCGATCACCTTGCCCCTCCCCCCCATACTATACATATGATACCACCATACAACGTAAATTCAGTATGATGTTGATTTTGATCAACTCTACGACATAGGAAGGGCAATTCACTAGTTATATAGTTTTTATTAACTATTATAAAGTGTATACATTTTTAGTAATTACTGTCGTTAATCGTAACTTACTATATTTATAACTTATTCATTGATGATTTTATTTATATAAATTATTGTATAAAACCTTCTTAATGCTTGCTTAAAATACTTTTTTATTTTCATATTATGTTTATTTTTATATTTGTTAAATTTTAGTTTTTTTTTATTTTATTTTATAATTTATAAATACAAATTGTATTTTATTCTCATGTATAAATTATCAATTTAGTCAAACTGTAAATTTTTAATTTATTACATTGTTAACTTATACTAAAATGTATTCTAATGTAATTCCACAAAGTGATCTGTAACTATAAAAATTATATGTAATGAATGCCATGTAATATGCTTATTTAACCCTGGAGCATGTCCTGATATTAATAAACGGTTCCTCCATGGGGTTACCATGGGGGGAAGAGGGATATATATATATATATATATATATATATATATATATATATATATATATATATATATATATATTCATGAAGGAGAACTTATTAGTAAAATTAGAAGATTGGATAGTTTTCCAGTTCTCCGCAATACAAAGGTACCTTGAAGTGGTATGATGTCCAAATACACATGCATATATATTATCCATATGGCTAAATTATATTATGCAATTTAATTTCATGCTGTCTCAGCGATCACATATTTACTGGTAACACTTTTAGAAAACCGAAATAACATTTTATTAATGCTATTAGATTAGGCCTAGAGCCTAATGAGAATTAGGAATGAAAATAGGCATTAGTGAGGACATCTGTGGACAGCGCTGCGCCGGTTGCTGCTGCGCTATCTGATTAGGGACTGCGATCGCTGGTGGCAGCTAACTCTGTTAGCACAGCCAATATGGACATCGGAATGCGATTCCCCCGCGACCTGACTATCCTTAGGGAACTGTAATCCGATATCTCCCTTTTTTTAATTGACAGCTGACCGGGAGCCCTCCGATATCCTGGCGCCTTGGACTGACTCTCCGTCCAAGGTGTGTCGTAATTAGGATGATAATTGTCCATTGTCATATATAATAAACTTCTTCTGCTTATGTAATACTAGCTTATGCCCGCGGCTTCGCACGCGTGGAATTTGGTCTGCCACATAAAGTTTGGTGAAAGATCATTTAAAAAGAAATAATTTAATTATTTTTTTAAAATATAAGTTGCTCGTACATCCAAAATTTCAGATGTCTAACTTCAAAACTGACGGATTCTATACAACCTTTGAACCCCTATTATATTAAAGGCGAAACCCTTGGGGTTGAATTATCAAAATTTCTATCTTAAACTATACAAAGAGCCTATCTACAAATTTCAAGATGCTAAGTTCCTGATTTGCCTTCAATTATGAACTATAACGGGGGGGCACATGCCCCCGTGCCCCACATAAGTTTAAAGTAGTTTTAGCGTGAAAGAGAGACAAACATACAAACTTTAACATTTATAATATTAGTAAGATTAGTAGGATATTAAAACAAATAGTTTCACTCTCGTTCTTTCTGATATTTTAACAACTCTCATGTGATTTGCCTTTATTTATGTCCTATAATGGATTCTCCACAGTACCTAAAAAACAGTCGGAGGAGGGGCACGTGCCCCCATGCCCCCCCCCCTAAATCCGCGCTTGCTATAGCCTATGTGTTATTCTGATGTATAGCCTATATTACTGTAAAGTTTCATCCAAATCCGTTCAGTAGTTTTTGCGTGAAAGAGAGACAAACATACAAACTTTGGCAATTATAATATTAGTAATTATTTATGTAAACGTAATCCCATTTTTCTTGAATGAGCCACATTTTATTTCAACTAGGAAATAAATACATGAGAGATTAAGTATGTTATTGAATGTACTGCACCCTCAGCCGTCAGCGTTTAACACCCCCCCCCCATTTCAGGGTAATCTCTTTATATATAGGGGCTGAGTGAGCCCTATCAGGTTCTGTGGATCCCACAGGGTCCATTTAGTGCTGTTACTAGATTAATATATTTATATATATAATAACGCTATTGGGAAAAACCACAATGCAAAGCCTTATGTTTCAAATCCAGAAATACACCCACTTACCAGTCGACGTTTCGCCTATTCAGGCATTATCAAGACACAAAAAAGGTTTATGTGCATCATATCTGGAAGAAAAAGGTGCAATACATCCCAACGATCAACATCCCAAACAGGCTCCAAACATGAGAAAGCACCCCACCACCAAGACGTTCAACATACAACTCCTTCTTCGAGATGTGATTCACATAACCCTTTTTTGTTTTGTGTCTTGATAATGCCTGAATAGGCGAAACGTCGACTGGTAAGTGGGTGTATTACTGGATTTGAACCATAAGGCTTTGTGGTTTTTCCCAATAGCATTATAATAAATAATAGTGTTTCTTTTTGAGTTTTTGGCTCTATTAAATATATATATATATATATATATATATATATATATATAAAAGTTTAGAATCTCTTCCCATACTGCTCCGGTTATCGTCCTAAGGATTTTCCGTTCACATCTCTGGATTGTGATATATATATATATATATATATATATATATATATATATATATATATATATATATATATATATATATATGTATGTATGTATATATGTATGTATGTATGTATATATCCTTAGGATAGGATAGCATATAAAAGTTAATGTTAATAATTTACATGCATTGTTTTAATTAATATGTAGAACTAAATTTTACAATAATACTTTAATGATAAAAAAAAAACATAAAATTTCTTTTATACAAAAACATAAATTTAAATATTTATTTAATGTAAGTCTTTTTGTTTACAGGTAAGTTGTATCAACTCTATTGAATATAATCAACATTCCACTCTGGTAAGTAGATTTATTTATTACATCCACTAACAATATTTTCCGAAGTTTGCGGTCTTTTTAATAACTTCATGAATAGAGATTTGTAAAACTTATTCATTTAGTGCTTACGGTTCGGCTTAGCTCTTAGGCAATCATAAGGGCAGAGGAGTGTAGATTTTAGGGAGAACTACACGAAAATAAATTATGAAGTTTCAAAATAATCGCGCAATTTTGAAAAAAAAAATTTTTAGAATTTTATTACAGTAGTAAAATAAATGATAAAACTCATTCATCCCGGATAGTTTGTATTTCGAAGAGAAAAGCCGAGAGAGAACAGGAGTGATGTTTGGAGAGGCGTTGAGTCAGTTTGCTAGCTCACTGGGCCGGCAAATTTGCCGAGTCCGCTTTGAATCCGGCTCTGACAATTAACTTATTGTCCTTCGCTCGCGATATATCTCCGCCCCAGCTATGTCCATTTAGGGGAGGTGGTGTCCTCTGCTCGGCGCTCTCAAGGAATTTCCATGCAGGGGGTGGAGAACACGAGCTATGAATCTGAGTAATGTTTTCATCATTATCATACCAAACCCGTGATTTTTTTACTTCTACATTTTTTTATATATTAACACTTTATTGAAATATTACAATCTGCCACTTGTGGGCAATAAGTAATAGTGCTATGTAGCTTACAGTCATTCCATAACAAAACAATAATATAAACAAAATAAAATAAATAAATATATACATGCGGTAACAGAAAGAAATTAATGCGGAAATGATAATAGAATAAAATAAAAAAATAAATAAAAAATAAAAAAATAATAATAATAATAAAATAAAATATGTAAAGGAGATAGTTGGGGGGTGCAGTCAATAAGAACACAGAATAAGTAATAAACTTATATTATGTGCCGACGTTTCGACCTACAGTGTAGGTCATCTTCAGGGCGATTTGGAGAGCGATGCCGTTAGATTTAACGGCTGGCTAGCACTCTAAATAAATATCTACATGCGGTAACAGAAAGAAATTAATGCGGAAATGATAATAAAATAAAGTAAAAAAATAAAAAAATAATAATAATATAATAATAAGTGCTAGCCAGCCGTTAAATCTCCTTTACATTAGATCACCCAGTCAACTATTTTCATCTCATAAAATTAAATAAGTATAAAATAAAATAAATATTATAAAATAAATACTTCTACATATTTAAATGTAAAATTCGTAATATTCAATAATCCTTTGTTTAATTAAATTATTATAATTATAAAATATGAAACAAATATATCCTTCTCTAATGATAATATAATATTAACAGTAAATATTATATCTGTACCTCAGAGGTTAACTATCGTAACTGACATTTTTCAAACTTTACAGGAGAGCAGTTTTAATGTTAAATTTTCCTTTTATTTGTTGTTCACGGTTTTCAATGATAAATAGAGGTCATCAAGATCAAGATCAATGGTGACCTCTAATTATCATTGAAAACATTGAACAACAATAAAAAGGAAAATTTAACATTAAAACTGCTCTCCTGTAAAGTTTGAAAAATGTCAGTCACGATAGTTTACCTCTGAGGTACAGATTTATCTTACTGTTTAACTTGTCATAATTATTTCTTCGTAATAATAATTAATAATTAAATAATTAAAAAATGAAACAAATATATCATAAATATTCTTTTAGGTTCCCACGACCACTATTATTACAAAAGACTTTGTTTATTTGTTCTGGTTTAGACCGTGTAGATAAATTTCTCGCCAACGTTTCGCCAACCATCCTGCTGACTTCCTCAGGGCTGAGATGAGAATGAGCCTCATTCTCATCTCAGCCCTGAGGAACGTTTCGTCAACCAGCAGCATGGTTGGCGAGAAATTTATCTAGACGGTCTAAACCAGAAGAAATAAACAAAGTCTTTTGTAATAAATATATCATACTCTAATGATCGTATAATATTAATTGTAAATATTATATTTAAGCAAACAATAAATAAAGTATACACTATGTTCCAAGAATAGTCACGTGTTCAGCACAAGGTAGAGATAGCATAAGGCAACTGTTGTTTAGAGAAATGATTTAATAATGACTAAGAAGCCTCCTACAATGAATGGTACCCATTTTAAACATGATGGATCAGTGTCAGTAGGCTTTGCAGATCCCATGACTATGCCTAGTAACTACATATGTCAAGTAGTATATGAGCGAAATGGTATTTCAATTATTTTTTAACAATTGACTTTCGTCTACAATTTAAAAATTCTGTATAAAAACCACCAATGGAGGGTCTTGATCTCAGTCATAAGAGACTATACTATATCTGAGACAACGGTTGTACAGAATGGTGATTAGTCATAGATCACACTCAATTACCTTATCTTCTCCTATTTTCAGAAGTTGAGTGAGACCCAGGAAGATCTGCAGATGTCACAACGTACATCCATGTTTGTTAACAGATTGAATAATATAACTGCCATAACCGGATATAAACTTGAGATATTCAGCACAACTTAGCGCTATATCCTTAATTTTATTAATGTATCTATAGATCCAATCGAAAAAATACCATATATGTATTGTATCAGTGGATAAGTGGTTAAGTCTAATTTTCTCCAAAATGAGTTTCTTGTTCATAAGTAAGCAAAATCGAGTTATTTTCGTAGTGAATAAGGGGCTAAGTAAGGCATTGGTTTGAAAATGAGTTATTGCTTATATTACAACTCCATTTCAAGCCAAAAACTACGAGAATTTCGGTTATCTGAAAGCAGTTAACTCTCTCTGGACAAAATCCGACTTAACCATTTATTCACCGGGGCTGTAGATATATCGGATATAGTATTCGATTTATGAAACAGTTAATGCAACGGATCTAAAAAAATATTAATTACTAAAATTACACCTTAATTTTTAATTTAAATAATATTTAAGATTAACTTTAACATACTTTTAAACAGTATAGTTATAATATAGATAAAACTGACAAAGCCCTAAGCTAGAAGATAAAATAATACTAGAAGAGAGAATTTATTCCGCTATGAATAAAAGATGGAGCGAAATCCTGGTCGGGAGCTGTGGAAATCCTATTTAATATTAAATACCATTGAATCAAACCCTTTTTGAATCTGCTATGGTTATTGGTGTGGTGTAGGCCTCTTGCCTGTTGGGCTATAACTGTAATCGCCTCTTGAGCGCTTCGAACCATCTTCAACAACGAAAACCTATAAACCAACGAATAAATAGTAAAAAAAAAAAAAAAGATGGAGCGAGCTCAAAACCTACTAGAATGCTACATCCGGTCCTACGGAATACAGGGATTTTACAGAAAATAAACGCCGTATTTATACAACCGTAGTCGAATCTATCCTGACTTATTCTTTGGAAACCTAGAATATAACCTCCCGTTTGTACTCAAAGGTACAGGTGCTTGAAATGGATTTCTGGAGGAGGTGCCTCTACGTCACCAGGATGGTTAGACGAAGAAACGAAGAAATTCGAAAGAGGATAGATGTCGATATATCAATCGATCGGGGCCCGCTGCCTAAGATGGTACAGCCATGTGAAGAGAATGGCGTTTGAATGTTAGCCGAGTCGATTCCTGGATTGGATTCCATCTGGGAAGAGAGGACGCGGACGGCCCCGAAGTACGTGGATGGAGGGAGTCCAGGAGAAGATGGCCGATCAAGGTCTCCAGGAAGAGGATTGGATGGATCGAGATGCATGGAACTCTGCTGACAGGTTGAGGAAACCCAAGTTGGAACGCCTATAATAATCTTACTAATATTATAAATGTGAAAGTTTGAATGTTTGTCTCGTTTTCACGCAAAAACTACTGAATGGATTTGGATGAAACTTTACAGTAATATTGGTTATACATCAGAATAACACATAGGCTACAGCAAGCGCGGATTTAGAGGGGGGCGCACGGGGGTACGTGCCCCCACCGACAGATTTTTAGGTACTGTGGAGAATCCATTATAGTACATAATTAAAGGCAAATCACAGTATCATAGTTGTTAAAATAACAGAAAGAACATGAGGGAAACTATTCGTTTTGATATTCTACTAATCTTACTAATATTATAAATGTGAAAGTTTGTATGTTTGTTTCTATTTCACGCAAAGACTACTAAACGGATTTGGATGAAACTTTACAGTAATATAGGCTATACATCAGAATTACACATAGGCTATAGCAAGGGCTGATTTAAGGGGAGCGCACGGGGGGGGGGGAGGGGTATCCTACTAATATTATAAATGCGAATGTTTGTATTTATCTTTGTTACTCATTCACGCAAAAACTACTGAAGAGATTTGGATGAAACTTATTGAGTAAAATAGGTTATACATCACAGGCTACAGCAAGGGCAGATTTATGTGATGGCACGGGTGCATGTGCCCTCCCCCCCGTTATAGTATATAATTAAGGGCAAATCAGGAACTTAGCAGCTTGAAATTTGTAGAAAGGTTCTTTGTATAGTTTAAGAAAGAAATTTGGATAATTCCACCCCAAGGGTTTCCCCTTTATTATAATAGGGATTCAAAGGTTGTATAGAATCCGTCAGTTTTGAAGTTAGACATCTGAAATTTTAGATGTACGAGATAACTTATATTTTAAAAAAAATAATTAAATTATTGATTTTAAATGATCTTTCACGAAACTTTATGTGGCAAACCAAATTCCACACGAGTGAAGCCGCGGGCATAAGCTAGTAATCAATAAAATTGAACGTAATCTTATATACAATTACAACTCTTTTTTAAATTTTGGTTTAATATTATTGAAGTTTAATTATTTTCCTGCTTATCAATTGAAAGACAGTTATTAACTTTGATAAAGTAAATCAAATGACACCTACCGTTTTTTAAAAAAAAAAAAGAACTGCGACAAAGCAATTGAGCGGACATTGGATTGATTATGGTCGGCGCTATCTCTAAAACAGGATGAAGTATACACCTTATATTTGCATTGATTTCTTTTTTTTTTCTATTGGTCGAAAATTAGCTGAATATAGAAGCTACGACTTTATCGACGTCAACAACTTTAAAAATATAAAAAAAAAAAAAAACTGATCACGTTTCATATATTGACGAATTCCCACTCAACTACAAGCTTACTCCTCGAATTAAAGGTACTCACTTTGTAAAGTCTAGGTAAGCCTATCTAGACACCGCAAGGTACATCGTATACTGTTTCAAATTTAAATAAATTGTCTACAACAGCCAGATTTTAAAATAAAGTTACTTTTATTATAAGATAGTTTTTGATAGATGACAAGCACCTATGTCTATCAAATTAAAAAAAAATACACTACAACCATGTGAAGAGTATTGGATTAAGTGCATGGTAGATGCTGCCTTTTTCTTAGCAGTTGTGCAAAGAGGATCAATAATTTGGGCTAGTTGAGCTATAAAGGCTGGGTGAGCCCCAGGATGGTCTGAAGATTCTGCATGGCTGTTAAAAGATCGAGTAATTAATGTGCGAAGTATATTCACAGCCGGATTTGAACTTGGAAACTTGGGTTCAGCATATCAGCAGAGCTACCCATTTTTAGCTATTGTATTGTAAAGGAGATAGTTGGGGGGTGCAGTAAAAAAAAACACTGAATAAGTAATAAACTTATAATTATGTGCCGACGTTTCGACCTACAGTGTAGGTCATCTTCAGGGCTATGAGAGAGAAACAAACAGAACAAAAAATATAAAAATGTACAGTAACAAAATTATGGTGACAAGTAATGTAGAAAATTAAAATAGTGGCAGATATGAAAATGAAAAATAACGAATATAAAAAAAGTGACAGAATATAATAAAATTAAGATATAGACAGATTTAAAAAAATAAATGATAATGAAAAGAAATTAAAATAGTGACAGATATAGTAAAATAATAAACATTTTCTTTAATTTTATTAAATCTGTCTTATTTTATTATATCTGTCATTATTTTAATTTTCTTTTCATTCTCATTAATTTTGTTATATCTGTCTTTATCTTAATTTTATTATATCTGTCACTATTTTAATTTCTTTTCATTATCATTTATTTTTTTAAATCTGTCTATATCTTAATTTTATTATATTCTGTCACTTTTTTGATATTCGTTATTTTTCATTTTCATATCTGCCACTATTTTAATTTTCTACATTACTTGTCACTATATTATTGTTACTGTACATTTTTATATTTTTTGTTCTGTTTGTTTCTCTCTCATAGCCCTGAAGAGGCCCTTCACTGTACGTCGAAACGTCGGCACATAATTATAAGTTTATTACTTATTCAGTGGTTTTTTTTACTGCACCCCCCAACTATCTCCTTTACATTAGATCATCCAGTCAACTATTTTCATCTCATACATGCTTTAGCTATTGTAGATTTCTATTAATCATAATTTACTAAGATTTAATATAATTCGGAGTTAAATTTTAGTGGACAAACAAGTTATGTCTGATCAAACGTTTATACTTCTATTTATTGACGTCTGAATTGACATTCTCTGATTTTCAACTCTAATACCCTTATAAGTTCCCAAGTTATGTCTAATTTTATATTATTGTTATCGTCTTTTTATTCAATATTCGGAATATCTTATATTTCTATATAAAATCTTATATTTCCTTTTTACAAGGAAAGATAAAAATATTGAATAAGAAAACGAGGATAAAGCGAAAAGCCTACACAAGCTGGCGAGAGCGGATCGGAGAGGTAATTCTCGTCCGGGCGCCCGCCAGTGCTTTGCCTAATCTAACGGAAAACTTCACTTAAACGATCCCTCTACCTGAACAAAAGCCCTCCTTGTGAACCTCTTTAGGGCTTAATACACTCTTTGAATATATTTAATTTCGCTGCGAAAATAGACTCAAATCTCCCGCTATAGATAATTGTGTTTAGAAATTGGTGTACCTTTAAAGTTAGCTTAATAGCTTCGAGTCGAACATGAAAAAAAAAGGAGAAAACGAAATTCGGCGAATTTCCTCTCTGACTTGGTTTATTGATCATTGAAAAGCTTTAGTCTTTTAGGGGTAGAAAGGTATTTTAAAGGTTAAATACGTAGTGTATTTCTTCAGATATTCAAGAAAGGGTTTATTATTTTATGCCTCGGTTTGTGGTTTTAGGAGGCATGAGGTCACTGGCGGTGTCCCACAGGGCTCAGTCTAATATCCTATCTTGTGGAACGTTATGTACGACGGAGTGTTTAGTTTACCCATGCCGGATGGAGTTACAGTTGTTGGTTTCGCCGATGATGTAGCAGTGGTGGTCGTAGCAAAATATATTGAGAAGATTACACTAATATCTAACCTGACTGAAGCGCTCTTGGCCAGTAGCAGGAAGCAGATTGAAACTGTCACTCTCATAATGGGTAGAACGAAATTCGAAATAGATGCACGTCTCCAGTTTAACGCACGTACGAATTATATCAGCGCCAAAGCGGCAAGAGTTACTTCGTTATAGAAGCGCCTTATGCCCAATATTGGAGGACCCAAAGAGAGTCGAAGAAAGCTACTAGCAACTCTTGTCTCCTCAATTCTTTTGTATGAACATCCAATCTGGAAAGAAGCCATGTCTACCGCCTCGTACAGGAGACAGATGGCCTCAGTGTATTGAAGAGGTTTATTAAGGGTAACAAGTGCTTTTCGAATTGTTTCCTACGAAGCTGCATGTGTTATTGCATCCATACCTCCAATCGAGAAGTTAGTGAGGAAAGAAATAGATGGTACAGTCTTAGTTATCAAGGATCAAGAGACGAAGAGAGGAAAACCACCATGGTCCATTGGCAACAGCGTTCGAATACGACTAATACCGGAAGGTGAACCTACAGGTTGAGGTCTGACATAGGTTTGTGACATGACTTTGACATTTCCCCTAACACAGCTATTGTCTAGACATGGATGCTTCAGAGCCTATCAGTACAGATTCAATTTCGACGACAGTGCTGAATGCCCAACGTGTATGGCACTTATCCAAGACCTCGACAAATTATATACCTTAACCTCCCTCATGAACCACTCTATTTATTGGTGAAAACCGCATGAAAATGCGAAAGTTTGTATGTTTGTCTCTCTTTCACACAAAAATTACTAAAGGTTTTGGATGAAACTTTACAGCAATATAGGTTATACATGAGAATAACACAAAGGCTACAGCAAGAACGGATTTAGGGGTGGGCACGGGGGCACTTGTCCCCTAGACAGTTTTTTAGGTACTGTGGAGAATATATTACAGTACATAATTAAAGGCTTGAAATTTGCAGATAGGTTTTTTTTTATAATTTAAGAAAGAAAATTATCGGAATGGATAATTCCATCCCCAAAGGTTTCCCTCTTAATACAATAGGGGTTCAAAGATTATATGGAATCCGTCAGTTTTGATGTCTGAAATTTTGGATGTACGAGTAACTTATTGTTAAAAAAAAATTTAAATTATTTATTTAAATAGATCTGTCGAGAAACTTTATGTGACAGACAAAATTCCACGCGAGCGAAGCCGCGGGCAAAAGCTATATTATAAATGCGAAAGTAGCTCTGTCTGTTACGCTTTCACGCCTAACACTACTAACTACTGAACCGATTTAAATGAAATTTGGTACAGAGATAGTCTAGAGCTTGAAAAGGACATACCTTACTTTTTAATGCGAAAAAAGGGTTGTAAGACGTTGAAATAGGGGATGATTTAATATAAATGATTCAATTTGAAATAAATAATAAACATATGTTTTAATGATTTTACACCTTGTGCGAGGGCCAACCTCTTTCAAAGATCTCAAAAAGCTCAATAATCAAGAATTTTCAACATTTCGAGAAGCCTGTGAGGCAAAAGGGTTATTAGAGAATGATAATCATTGCATTCTTTAATGTAACCAATAACAGAAGCCCTTCCACTTTTAAATTTAGAATAAAGATTAGTTTTTGACACAGTTATTCAAATTATTGTAAGGTAAAATTGTAAAAAAAGTTGAATTTACTACTCTTTGTGACAATCAATTTATCTCATGCCACTAAAGCCGGAGAAAGTCCAGCATTTTAAAATACATAATTCTGAAAACTTGTTTGAGTGTCCCTGAAATTATATTGTATGTATTCTTTTTTCTCACCCTCCCCGTAACCCCCTTGTGGAGACCGTTTATTAGGACATGCACACCATGCTTAAATGAACATATTAAATTTGATTAATATTGCGTATCGTATGTAAGATATTAAACGAAATGGAAAAAATCGTCATTATGAATTGATTTATGTTTAATAAATATTTCTAAATATCGAAAAAAATTAATATTTTAAATAGTACTGCTATAATGAAATCTTTATGTTATTATTAATGATGAAATAGTTTTAAAATTTCCAAGAATAAATGAGAAGAAAAATAAATTATAAAAAAAATATTACCTAATGAATACACGATGTTAAAATTTTAATATATATATATATATATATATATATATATATATATATATATATATATATATATATATATATAGAGAGAGAGAGAGAGAGAGAGAGAGAGAGAGATAGATATCGATATAATTGTATATTTGTGTGTGATTTTGTGTTCATTTTGGTGAAATAATCATTAATAGTAAAGTTTCTTGTCACTAAATAATTTATACTTAATATATAAAGTCATTCATGAAAAAAACAACTTACATCCGCAAAACAGCTGTTGAGAGTACTCTCGGCAAATTCACTTCCCTGCAAAACCGTTTTTGCACTGAACCCAACATTCCTAATCTCTTGAAGTGGTACAGCTTTTCGTTTAACATCAAGTCACTAATTCTTGGCTTGCAATAAAAATAAAATTGTTGTTACTAAAGAACAAAATAATATAGAATAGATTATAATATAATAAAATAATAATAAAATAGAAAATATACTACCCATGATATAATCTAGGAAATCTAGGTACAAAGCTCAAATCATTTAAAATGCAAAGAATTGTTTTTAAAAAATTTCTAAAATTATGCTAAAAAAAAATTAATTTCATTGGTAGTAAATTTCTTAAAAGTTTTTCAATTCAGTTTAAATATGACATACTTTTTACCTTTAAAATTTGCTACATCTGAAAATTAAAAAAATAATAATGATAATATAAGTTTTAATTAAAATATTATTTGCCTTAATGGTTTCATTGAGTGATGATGCTATAATATATGTAGTAGATATATTTATATCTAAAATACAGTAAATTCAGCATTCTTAATTAATTTAAATATATATTCTATATATTTATATATATTTTATGAATAAAGATACTTACCAAAAGTAATTATTGCAGAGAAGACATATTTTATGATGATTTTATAAATGCGTGATGTAGACTTGTGAAAAGCAGAAAACTGACTGAATATTAGAAAGGAAGTGGCGGATTTATTTTGGCCGGATAATAGTTACTCGATTCTGATTGGCTGTCACTTTGGTACCATCTCTGTTTCAAAAACATCGCTCATTAGTATGCCGGATAGTGCCGGCTAGTGAAGGTCCTCTGTTAGATTACTTATTTAAAATACCGAATTTGTGAAATAATATTCAAATAGTGTGTTATAATAATAGTTTTATTTTGTGTTAATATTTTATTCACATCTAATTTTTTTTATTAGTTTGGAGTAAATAAAATAGTGTTTCAGTGAAAATAATTCAAGAGATTCATTAAATGGGTTTAAACAGGTACTAAAATTAGCGTTTATATTTTTATACTTTTAAAGAATATTATTAATATCAAATATAAAAAAAAAATATATATATACATATCTATACCAATACTAATAATATATATAATATATAATTACATATTATATATGTATATATATAATTTATATATGTATATATATATATATATATATATATATATATATATATATATATATATATATATCATACTAATATTATAAATGTAAAACTTTACAGTAATATAGGTTATACCTCAGAATATCACACAGGTTACAATTTATAATGATTTTGTGGAATTTGGTCATAATGGAACGATAAATATTATTAAAAAGTACTTGGATATAACAAATTACCAATATTACCTCCAACGTCGATGCCTTAGTTCACATATGTGTTGAGTGCCGAGAAATATATTTTACAGGATTCAACTTTGATATTAAATTAATACAATAAATTCAGCACAAGTTTAAGCACATAATATATTTTTGTAAACTTCATAGCTTCCCTATTAATTCTATATCAATATATGATCTATGACTTCCTGATAAAAATTTTACAATATTATTCATATAACAAAACCCATTTTTGAAAAATTTGCACTTAACACATTTGTGAACTAAGGCATCGATATCGACCCTCCCTTTTGCAACTATTGAATGTGAAAATCTTCTGGCTATAGTCAAACCAATGACATTCGTTCTACATTGCTTTTGTGACTGATAGATGCCTCTATATAAATTTTATATCAATTATCAATCCTAAAGCAACTGGTAAAAGTCGAAAACGAAAACTGTGTTTTTTTTCACATTGGATACGTTGCGATGGCAGGGACGATATGGTCAGTAAGTAATCCCGGTTATTTAATTTAATTGTTAAATATTGTTAGCATCGCTACAGCCCCCCCCCCCCTGAGTACCTCGCTCACGTGTTGCTTACTCGCAAAATCTACATATTTTCGCCGAACGAAACAAATCAAGTAACAGTCTTTAGAGGAGTATATTGCAGTAGGTAAGTAGGACCGCCAAAACTAAAAGCACATCGATAAATTATCTACATATGTACATTACTATAATCCTTTCAGTTTTAATTTCTCGCTGCTGCCGTGCAAGTGAAACCAATATACTAACTAATCCTTTTCAATAACCTTACATGATAATCCTTTACTGACCCAAACAACAATTAACGAAAGTAACTTCTGTCCGTTCCGTTTGTTAATCAGTGTCAATGCATGTTTCACATCTGTGCCGATCCATTTGTGATGAAATTTTATATGAATAATCTCAAGCCTGGGGAAGGTCATAGGCTACTTTTTATCAACACACCATACAGGCGAAGTTTAAATACAACTGTAACCTGATTGACTAACACACCCAGTGGTCAACGCTCAGCAGAAACCACTGAACTTAGCATCTTGAAATTCGCAGATAGGTCCTTTGTAAATCTTAAATGAAGACTAAAAGAGGAATTCGCATAATTCCCCGAGGGTTTCTCACTGTTTAAAAGAGTACAAATTCCCCTGAAAACAGAATTTGCAATAAAAATAAACAATGCTCAAGGACAGTCGCTTAAAGTTGCAGGTTTTCAGCTAGAAAAAAATGTTTTTCCCATGAGCAGCTCTATGTCATGTCTACGTGCATCAAACCCGCAAAATCTCTATGTTATGGCAAAAGGTGGTAGTACAGAAAACTTTTTTTTATAAAAATGTACTTAAATAAGCTATTTCCAGTAAAAAAAACTTATTTTAATGTATGTATGAGAGGAAAATTGTTGACTGGGTGATCAAATGTAGAAAGGAGATAGTTGGGGGTGTGCAGTAAAAACAAACACTGAATAAGTGCTAGACTTATATTTATGTGCCGACGTTTCGACCTACAGTGTAGGTCATCTTCAGGGCTATCAGAGAAAAGTAAACAGAACAAAAAATATTTAAAAAAATATATAAAAACGTACAGTAACAATAATATAGTTACATTTAATGTAGAAAATTAGTGACAGATATGAAAATTAAAGATAACGAATATTAAAAAAGTGACAGATATTATAAAATTAAGATAAAGACAGGTTTAATAAAATTAAAGATAATGAAAAGAAATTAAAATAGTGACAGATATAATAAAATTAAGATAAAGACAGACTTAATAAAATTAAAGATAATGAACAGAAATTAAAATAGTGACAGATATAATAATTCAAGATAACGCATATAAAATAAAATACAGAAAAGAAATGTACAGAAAGGTTAGAAAAGTAAAAATAATATAAAAGGAAATAAAAAAGAGGAGGTACACCAAAGATTACAAATATTTCTATATTTTAATCTATGTATTTTATTTTCAAAATAAGTAGCCTAAAATTAAAAATGCTGCCCAAAGTCACTATTCCACGCGGACGAAGTCGCGGGCACAGCTAGTTAGATAATATTATCAACGTAAGAAAAATAATCGTAGATCTAATGAAATCCATTTCAAACAAACCAGTTTACTAAATATTTGTTTTATTGGATGAAGATGTAACGCTGTAAATTTATCTTTCCAAGCAATTATTGAACAGTTACTAGTTTTCTAAGAACAATATGATACAAAACAAAATGGTGACTTGAGTGGTGTATCTTGAGCAAGGATTGAGAAGTTATGACCAAGTTACACAGAAAGGAACAAACTCACACACAAGTCTAATTGTTAACTTGCCAAAGCTGGCTAATACTCTTCCCTTATTGTCATCCTAATTCCTTATTCTCTGGGAAGTTGTCATTATCTTTCTATAATCAAAATTTCCATGATCGTGTTGGCGGAGTGGCTCAGTGGTAGAGCACTGAGTTGCCATGCCGGAAATCCTGGTTCAAATCCCGCTGCGGGCAAGACTTTTATTTAGTCTGTTTGCAGCCGGAGATGGATCATATGGACCTCTATAAAATATTATAAAAATAGGGTAACCAAAATAAGGGGGGGGGAAATCTGGCGGTTGAGCGTCACCTAGGACAAGTCACCTCCTTGCAGAACCGTTGTCCATGAAACAGTAAAGTCTCTACCCTGTACTGAACCCCAGACCCTTCACGGGTTGTAGTGGTACAGGTTTTTTTTGTTAGGAATGTACAAAGCAAACTGGTTGTCACACAACTTTCAGAATTAACCAGATCACGACCTAAACAAAAATCATAAATTATATTTCTCTTAGACAGAATTAACCTCTGATGAAAGTTTCGTTATAAGTAACCATAAGTGAAAAATTAAAAACCACTAGTTATATATGAAGTTTAATAAAATAGATTAAACCCTGAAGGAATGAGTATTATATTAATTGAAACAATAAAAGTTGTAAGTACAAAATGTGTTTGTACTCAGTTCTGCCCTGCTTAGGAAGAAAGCATTAACTCCACTTCACTTGAAATTGAGATATTCAATAAAACGTAATATATACTTTTTCACACCATTTTTTCTGTAAAATGTACATTTAAAGGATCAAATAATTTGATATAAAAAATAAAAAAACAGTTTTAGTTTAAAAAAAAATCGATTTTGGCTTTTTTAGGTATAAAATGGGACTTAAGGTCTTGTTACCCCCAAACAGGAGTGCAAACCGTAACATAACTCCCATGTTGGCTCATAATATATTTTTGTTGATAGGCTAATTAATGAACTTATAAGACTGACAGATAATTACTTATTAAATACAGAATATAGAAAACCACCTACAAAACCGTAATTTGACCTTAACTCAATTTTAATTTTTTTTGGACTTAAGGCCTTTTTTCCTAGTAGGGCAGAGTTATCATCCATTCAAATAAATAATAAACTTTATGAAAATATTGAAAAATATGACAGCACTTACTTTTTTTATTATTTTAAATATTTTTATTTTGAAATTGCTCTTGTATTAACGGCATTTTGAAGAATGGATCAACAAAAATGAATTACTAAACTCAATTCAAATTTAAATGGCCATGGAAAATTCAGTAGTCTTTTTTATTTCTTTTTTTTTTGTAAACCTAATTTTACTCCGTAATATGAAAAATATCTTATCATTTGATTATACTAAGTATTTTAATTAATTTTTATGAAATAAAACTGTCACTTTCTGTTTAAACTCATTTTTAACTTCGAAATTCCATTAAAAAATTAATAGATATTCGGTAGATTCATTAATTATGCATTTACATAAGGATATAATATGTGTGTAGCGGAGAGAGCAAACGCATGTACATGTTAAGGTGGTGACAGGGGACTATGTCGATTTTATTATTCAACTACCTAAAATGTTAGAATTCCAATGTTACTCAAACTTTCAAAACTCCGCTGAATAATCAACCAAAATGGTAATTACTGAATGGAATAACTGCAAAGTTCTTTTAATTTTGAATATGATGACATACAAGACTTAAAAGACAAGAAACTGCTCGACGTTTTCGCCTACTTCAACATTTACTGGACAAACGCTCTAAGCTCCCAATTAATTACAAAAGACTCATTTACATGACAGTTATCAGACCTATTAGGACATACGGAGTTAAGCTTTGGGGCTCTACTAAATCATCCAATTCCTCTCGTATTCAATCTTACAATCCAAAATTCTTCGTAATGTTATGAACAAAGTAATCCATAATGACCTTAATGTCCTGATTGTTACTGATTTGGCCTGAATCCGATATCCATCTTTTCATGAACAATTTTATTCCCACTCAAACACATAACACTCCGAGGCGTCTGAAAAGAAGATGGCCTCCTGACCTTCTGAGCTGACCTTTTTATTTGAGTACTACCAGTGGGTAGTTCCTCTACTAGCCTTTGTCTCTGGACATGATTTATCTTTCATTATATTTACTTGACGTATTCTTTATACAGTTGTCAATTTAAAAAAAAAAACTTCTACTGTTAAAATAACGAATTTTTTGAAAATCAACTCTAAAAGTGTAAAATAGGACAAATCTTAAAGATAACCTGTTTGAATAGTGAAAAGTGTTGCTCAAAAATAGTAAACTTACTGTAATTACGGGATGTGGTTGAGGACAAACTGTCATTATCCTTCGAATTCCTCTAATACCATCAGAGTATACTTTTCAATTCAAGAGATTACAGTTTTTGGATATTACATAGCGGATTTCAATCGATCACACATCGTAAGTTGTGTAATTATACCATTTAATATTTGATAGGACATTTTTTAAATCGATCTACAAAGGGAATAGGCTGTCTGAATTCACGAATGGTTTAAGTCATTGTGAATAACATTGAGTATAACATTAATTTACATTGGGGTAAATAGTTAGTTAATTCCCTCCGTTTAAACTAAACTCAAGTTTTTATCCAAAAACAACGTGGACGAAGTCGCGGGCAAAAGCTGGTTTACTGAGAATTTTTCACTCACTTACCTAATTTCTTTAAATGAATGAATAATGAATGAATGAATAAAGCCTTTATTATAAAGAGAATTATAAAACAAGATGGTTTACAAAACTACTAATATTTACAAAAACATATACATACTTGTATAGTACCTAATGAATGAATGAATGAATGAATGAATGAATGAATAAAGCCTTTATTACAAAAAAATTAACAGGAATTATAATAAAAATTAAAACAATTTTACTACAGATACTATATACAATTTTTGCTTGTTAATTTATGTAGAACTTCCCCTTAGGGAGTGATGGTCTAACTTCCCTGGAGACCAATTCCTACTGGATAATAGTACCTAATATTGTAACTTAAATAACAGTAATAAAATATTTTTTCTTGTTGAATTAATTAATGTAATAATATTTTCATTAAATAATGACCATCAAAAAACAATAAATGAAAATAATTTATACCTATTTTCTTCTTCATTCAGTCATCTTAACTCAGGATCCCCGTCTCTCGCTAGTACCCTCATGTCTCCTATCCCTTAACCTCGTGATCGTCCTGGCCTGGGTGTGATGTCTTCGAAAGACAGCCCAGGTCTTCCTGTAATAACTGTAATAACATCGTTCTACATCCTCCTATTCACAAGACATGGCACACATCCCGCTTAAGCTGTCTCTTCTAGAGTATCTCTCCCAATGGCTCGATGTCTAAATCTTCTTTTATCGTTTAGTGTGATGTCTCTTTTTTATTTTCCAGTCGCTTTACCCAGGATGAAGTTGCAGATTCAGTAGTTGATATTATTAGCTTATTCTAATCATGTTTCACGCATCTGATAAGGTCAAATGTTTTGAGATTTATTTAGGTCTAGAAAAATCTAAACTTGAATTTTGTAGTTTATACATTAACTGTCGAATTATATGAATGCTACAGTGGAGAAAAGAGGTGAATCAATTATTTTCTCAAATGGCAAACACCATGGTTTAATATGTAAATATAAAAACGAGTTCAAATGACTCAATGAGAATATCCGTAAATGGGAAAAACTAATTTATCTGAAAGGTGCCTGGGGAAAATCAAAGTAAAGTGGCTTTCCCGAGTTGGGTTGATAGCTCTTCAAACATCCTCTTCAAATTCGAATTGACAGGACTAGAAATCCGATAGACTTTAATAAAAATAATGATACTGATTCTGGGTGAATTTCACTGTCCTTAATATTTTGAGAAAAAAAAGTGAGGTACCAAGTTTTTCCCCGGTCCTTCGTGTATTTTTAGAGGAAATTTATAATTTTATAACATTTTGAAAAAGCTCTCTCTCTCCATCTACCCCCTCTCTTTCTTTCTCTCTCTCTCTCTCATCTACCGCCACTCTTTCTTTCTTTCTCCCTCACTCACTCTCTCTCTCACTCTCCATCTACCCGCCACTCTTTCTTTCTTTCTCCCTCACTCACTCTCTCTCTCTCCTCTCTCTCTCTCTCTCTCTCTCTCTCTCTCTCTCTCTCTCTCTCTCTCTCTCTCTCTCTCTCTCTCTCTCTCTCTCTCTCTCTCTCTCTCCCCCCTCTCCTCTCTCTCTCTCTCTCCTCTCTCCCTCTCTCCCTCCCCTCTCCCTCTCTCCCTCACCCTCTCTCTGCCTCCCTCGCTCTCTCTGCCTCCCGCTCTCTCTCTCTCTCTCTCTCTCTCTCTCTCTCTCTCTCTCTCTCTCTCTCTCTCTCTCTCTCTCTCTCTCTCTCTCTCTCTCATTCACTCTCTCTCGTCTTAGGTCTCGTCATGTATCTTCAGTAAGCTAGACCACTGACTCCTCCTTAACATTGCCGATACTTTCATTACATAATTTATTATTACCCCGCCCCACTACTAATGCTGGACAGGAGATATAAGGAAGTCTCCATGTTTAATGTATGAGAGCGGAGGGGGATGACAACGGCAAGAAGAGGCTAACCTGGTTGTGACCGCTGAGGACATTAACACGGCCCTCGCAATCCGGTTAGCCCTGCTTGTCTTCCGAGGCCGGTAATCTCTTTAGTCCTTGCAGTGTCATCAAGGCTCCTCATGGCCTGCTTTATATTAATGTCGCATGCCGAGGCATTTATTATATCATTTAAAATCGAATTGTAATCATTTTTCTAGACCAGCAGAAGTCAGTGCGATAATATGATTTATTTGACGAGAGGTCAAGGTAGTAATTCTGATCATGACTTATTGCTTAGAATTCCCTAGGTAAAGTAGTGTCGTAGAAAAATGCTTGATGGTAGCTCACTTTTTTCTAAATGCCTCGAAGAGTAAAA
>CM073760.1:131154537-131257414 GCA_037127475.1 Arma custos | reverse complement strand
CTTGTTCCGTCATGTCCCAGCTGAAATTTCTTTATGTACTTGAGCCATTACATCTCCCTATTGCGCTTATTAAGTGTTTCTTTTCAAGATTATATTTAGCATTTCCAGTGTTTATAATTTCATCTCTCTACAAGATTGTAAAACAGATCGAGAAGACAAATGCATTTGATTAACAGATAGCTTACTCGATAGCACGATTACTATTATCGATCATTATGTTATTATTGATACAGTTACTATACTAACAGATCTGTTGATAACACTAGCTTAGCGAACCCGAATCCAAGACGCTCCCTTCTCGTATACGAAAATATTTGGCATTTTCGTTGATCATTGCAAAATTATTGAATACTAGCTTATGGCCGCGGCTTCGCTCGCGTGGAATTTGGTGTGCCACATAAAGTTTCGTGAAAGATCATTTTAAATAAATAATTTAATTATTTTTTTTAAGTATAAGTTACTCCTACATCCAAAATTTCAGATGTCCAACTTCAAAATTGAGGGATTCTATACAACCTTTGAACCCCTATTACATTAAAGGAGACACCCTTGGGTAGAATTATCCAAATTTCTTCCTTAAACTGTACAAAGAACCTATCTACAAATTTCAAGTACTAAGTTCCTGATTTGCCTTTAATTATGTACTATAACGGAGGGGGGAGGACATGCCTTCGTGCCCTCACATAAATCTGCTCTTGCTGTAGCCTATGATCTATAACCTATTTTACTCAATAAGTTTCATCGAAATCCGTTCAGTAGTTTTTGCGTGAATGAGTAACAAACATAAAAACAATATTTTCACTCATGTTCTTTCTGTTACTTTAACATCTATTAACATGTGATTTGCCTTTATTTATGTCCTATAATGGATTCTCCACAGTTCCTAAATAACAGTCGAGGGGGGGGGCACGTGCCCCCGTGCGCCTCCCCCTAAAACCGCGCTTGCTATAGCCTATGTGTTATTCTGATGTATGACCTATATTACTGTAAAGTTTCATCCAAATCTGTCCAATAGTTTTTGCGTGAAAGAGAGACAAACATACAAACATTCACATTTATAATATTAGTAAGATTTGCCATATCTGAATTATTTAAGGAATATTACAGAACAAGTTAAATATAACGCTTGGATTTGCATGGACCTTTGCATAGTCTTTTACGGGTAATTATTCCACAAGTTGTCGCTTCAAGTTGAGTCATGACAAATTTTATATTTTCATTCGTTTCCCATTTAATATTTTCCAAAAATGTAAGTTATTATGAATTTTAGTACGGAAAGAAATTGTACTAATGGGAAATGTGTTTACTTGTGTTCGGGTTTCCATAACTTTGCTGGGTTACCGTTCTTCATCACACTTACTTAATCCTATAATATTATTTATAATTCAATAAAATAGAGCCAAAAACTCAAAAAGAAACACTATTATTTATTATAATCCAATTGGGAAAACCACAATGCAAAGCCTTATGTTTCAAATTTCTCCAGTAATACACCCACATACCGGTCGATGTTTCGCCTATTCAGGATTATTTGGAGCCTGTTTGGGCTGTTGATCGTTGGGATATATTGCACCTTTTTCTTCGAGATGTTATTCACATAACCCATTTTTTGTTTTTGTGTCTTGATAATGCCTGAATAGGCGAAAAGTCGACCGGTAAGTGCGTGTATTACTGGAGAAATTTGAAACATAAGGCTTTGCATTGTGGTTTTTCCCAATTGCATTATAATTATTTATAATTTATATTATTATAATATTATTTATAGGAATAAATGTGTTTTTTCTTTATCCCTTATAGCTGTACTTTATTTATTATAAATTTACTAAAACCTTTTTTCTTACTTTGAGGTCATGACCATGTATATTACTAAGTACAGTTCTATATTTAATGACTGATTATAATGTGTATATATATATATATATATACATATATGGTAAGCGGAGTGGCTCAGTGGTAGAGCACTGAGCTGCCATGCCGGAAATCCTGGTTCAAATCTCGCTGCAGGCCATTACTTTTATTTAGTCTGTTTGCAGCGGGAGATGGATCATATAGGATCCAGCACCCTCCTGGGACCCACCCAGCCTCTATAAAATATTATTAAAAAAATAGAGTACCCAACATAAGGGGGAAAAATCTGGCGGTTGAGCATGACCTAGGACAAGTCACCTCCTTGCAGAACCGATATCCATGAAACAGTACAGTCTCTACCATGTACTGAATCCCAGACCATGGGTTGTAGTGGTACAGGTTTTTTGATATATAATGTTGATTGATTCAAATTCTGAATTTAGTGGTTGTCGAAATAAAAAAAGTAAATTTATTTCAACAATAATTTCTTGTAACCGATTTACAAACACTTTATTCTATACAGTCTTACCTGTAATAGAAGAAACAACATTTGGTACTTTTCCAATCTAGCGACGACCTACCCCAGTGCCCCAAGTGGCAGTTTCGTTAACTACCTCCTACTGTTAGCGAAACCTTCCTCAGTCCTTTGTTATTGTTTGTGTTTAGTGGACGTTTATTTGTTTTCATTTGAATTATTCAATATGAGTAGGAATTTGATGAAGATTTTTCGGGAGGTGATTGATGAAAAGTCAGCTGTGGTATTTCTACAAGAGCAGAACGTCATTTCCCGCAAAATGTCATGTAGAAAGGGACATAATATGAATTAATGTATAAAATGAATTAAAGTAATTTAAATATTTAAATATTAAACATAAATAATTAGATTTAACTACAATGTGATGTTTTATGGTTAATTGTTTTGATTGTTCTGTATATACGACAATGTTTGATGTGATATTCTTATTTGTAATGAATATTGTTTATAATGACTGTTATTTTTTACGTTATTATTTATTCAGTATTATTTATATATTTTAAATTTAAAGAGAAAATATGATATACAGCTAAAATATGATTTTTTTTTTTGGTTTTCTTTTATTTTTACCTATTTTTCTTTGAAAGATTTGCCCGGGCAAGAAAAATAGGTAAAAATGAAAGAAAACCAAAAAAAAAATCATATTTTAGCTGTATATCATCTCCTATTTCATTTCCTAAGAATCCTGTTGTCTGTTTACTATTTCAAATATATTTCAGGCCTCATAACCTGACAGCTGCCAACTAGTTGAGGTAAGTGCCAGAGGAGCGTGCTGGGGTAGGTCGTCGCTAGATTGGAAAAGTACCCGACATTTAAAGTTAACATTTCACACACTATTTACAAAACTGTTTTCTTTTAACTAAATAACAATACACAAATAGGAATAACCTCCCCGGTTCTCCCCTCACAGCTGTTACCATGGTAACCCTATCAGTACCATTCAAATGAAAGGCGTTTAGTGTACGTCTTTTATACACGAGTATATGTTTGTATAATATTTATTTTTACAATTTCATATAAATATATTTATGTTAAAATAAAGAGAGAGGGTTAAAGCTATAAGGCAGGGAGAGGTTATCAGGGCGCGGCAGACAGTGCCCTTGGGGCTCGCTCCGATAGTGTCAGTAAAAAACTGTATTCAAGCCCTGACAGGAGCCGCTAGATTAGGACCTCTCGTCGTGATTAATTGAGATTTCTTTCCGCCCCCCCCCCTCCCTTCTGATTCCCCCTTTATCTCTTTCTCCGATTTTATTTTTTTTATTTTTATATTTATAGTAAATATTACAATAAATCAGAATGCAGACAGAGAAACCTAGGCGAAACTAGAACAAAATATTAATAAATAATTATTGATAGAAATTATACAAATGCCATTTGGCACATATTTGTGATTTTTCGAAAACCTCCCCGAAGGTATCACGTGCTGATAGTCCCGGGTTTAAATCCGATTCTGACAGATTATTTATTTAATCTTTAACAGTTAAGGATGTGTGTTAAGGAATCTTCAAACCCAGGAGCGCCAAGCCTTCGAATAAAGTGGGTACCTTCTATTGGAAGAAAAACTGGCGGTGGAGTATGATATAGAATTGGTGATTTGTTAGAGCCGTTGTCCTAGACACAGTATAGTCTCTATCTTGTACTTAACAGCAATTCAGCAATCCAGTCTTGAAAATTACGTTATTCATTCTCAGAAAGACTGAAAGTCATTCACAAATGTATCTTAACCCAAAATTACATAGTTTTCAGTAATAATCAGTCCCTTATTTCACAATCATGAAGCAGTTTATATCATTTAGGTCGAAACCGATATTTAGTATGTTTCCTATTTTACTGTTCTGTCACTCAATACATATTTATACTAGCGACCCACCTCAGCTTTGCTCGGGTAATAAGGCATATTATGGCTACATAATTTGTCTGAATAATGTATTTTATTTTGTTTATATATTAACACTTTATTGAAATATTACAATCTGCCACTTGTGGGCAATAAGTAATAGTGCTGTGTAGCTTACAGTCATTCCATAACAAAACAATAATATAAACAAAATAAAATAAATAAATAAATATATACATGCGGTAACAGAAAGAAATTAATGCGGAAATGATAATAAAATAAAGTAAAAAAAAATAAAAAAATAATAATAATAAAATAAATAATACTAATAATAAAAATAAAATAAAATGTACACATTCATACCCTATTTACAATTTGCCTGGGGTCCGCGAACTGAGCTTCTTCCTCATGAATGAGGGCAAAGCAGGAGTCCGGGAGGCCCCAGCCCCCTTTCCCAGCCGCGTCACTGGCATTAAACGCCAATGGAAGCTGGATATGTATTTTATTAAATTGAAATTATAAAAATAAAAACAAAACAAAATATTACTTTTTTATTATACAGCCATTTATTTCCATGCACGTTAGATGGGATTAGGCAGCGTCTTTGATGAAAGGCTAGACTTTTTCCAACATTTCCGACAATTATCTTTATAATCCAACACATTTACACAAAAACTAGACAAATTATGTGCCTAAACCTTCCTGGTGAATCACTCTATCTATTGGTGAAAACCGCATGAAAATCCATGCAATAGTTATTAAGTTTACCGCGAACATACGCGGCCGAGGACATTGTTTTATAATATATATATAAATTATTAAAAACATATAAATATATATATAAATTATTAAAAACATTCGACACTTCCAGAACGGGAATGTATCATTCATCCATTTTGAATTAATGGCCTTTGACTTGATTTTTTAAATCATATTTAATTATTATGTATTATAATATAATTAATATTTATATAATATGGTCCTTTTCCCCTTTTTTTTTTCAACGTCACTTCTAATATTCCTGACTGAGAATATGAGAGATTCGAGGCGCCGTCATTTCAGATTTAATATATTCAAGAGCTGAATAAATCAGTTGGTACTCCTGATTCGGGATGGATTAAGAAGGCGAGGATCCTGCCGAGGTAACCAGAATATAATCATCGGAAACCAATAGCGGTGTTATACATTATTCATCCAATAGCGGAGGATGGAGAATAGGAAGTCCTTCCAGGATCTATTCCATCTTGCGAAATTCCTGAGGATGGGACTTCATCCTTCCCTCAGGTCATCAAGGTTGGTAGGCCAGCTTATTAACTATGTATGAGGGGGCAGTGGTGGAACTTAACTTATTAAGAATAGGGTAAAATTAAATTAATTCTTTATACAATTTTAAATTAAAAACTATATATTTGAAAAGAAAAGATATGACCAGGACCCTCTCGAAACTCGAACCTGGGTCTCCCACTTCTCCGTGGTAGTGCTTTAACCATCTCAGCCATCCTGGTTCGCTTCTCGGTCAGTCATATCCCTTCTTCCCACTGATCCTATATCTCCGTGTTCTCGCAATTTGCGATGTATACACGGGGAGATTGTTAATTGAACATTACTTTATTTTTGGTTCTTGTTGACTTAATATAGAATAGAATATAATTTAGGATATAAGATAGGATCAGTGAAAAGAAGGGACATGACTGACCGTGAAACGAAGCCAGGATAGCCGAGATGGATAAGGCGTCACCACGGAGAGGTGAAGGTCCCGGGTTCGCGTCCCGAACCTAGTCATATCTTTTCTTTTCAAATAAAATATTTAAAAAATTATATCTTGTAACAATAAAATAAATTATAATAGAAAAAAATGTTTGTAATGTAATTTTGTTTGAAAAATGCCTGATACAGCCTATTTATGACAAAAATATACTATGAACTATAAGGCAATGCCTCAATAAAGTTATATTAAATCGAAATACTAAATTTTATAAATGGTCGCCTAGTACAAAAAAAAAAAAACTGTACCACAATCCAAGGTTCTTGTTTTCAGCACATGTCAGCACCGTCAGGAACTACCCCTAAATATGCTTAACCACTTAAAAGAGAACAGGTGAGCCCAAAAAAGGTCTTGCAGATCCTTCCGTCTGGTACAGCAGGAATCGAACGCGGGATCAGCTTAGCAACTACTAACTAGCATGCTACCCAGGCGACTAATAGCTAATATTACTAAAAAAAGAGAAATAATAAAAATTAATGTAAATATGATATCTGGGGCCGAAAAATACTAACAGATTTACTATTTAGTAACAATCAGTTCTTTTTCTAAGTTTTATTCGTTATTATTAACTTTCTGTCCTAAAGATGCCTTAACTTGTGAAATATTAATATATTGAAAATATTTTTGTTTCCTATTTCAGTTTAGAGCACTAAGGTTGGCATTTTTTCAGTAATGTCTAACTTTTATGAATTTCTCTGTCTCTATAAAAATTAGAATGACAGCTTTGTGGTTCTCTGACTGAGGATGGTATAATACTACTTTTGAAACATTACACACATTGTACTCATGAAATTTTAGTTGCTTTTCTAAAATAATTGGACCATTAATTTTGGAGATGTTTTAAATTATAATGGTTTTCTTTTCTTTTCTTTTTTTTCGGAGTTTAATGACTTCAAATTCTCCTTCCTTTCTATACACAATATTTCGAACAATAAATTTCAAAATAAATAATAAATTACAAAAGACTTGCAATTACATCTGACAAAGACTGGGAGCGGGAGATGTATTCAGGAGCAACCTGAGAGATATTGGACAATATCGGACATGACAGCCTTATTATTGGCCCTGCGGAATTCCAATAAAGTTTCCCAGGGCCTTTGGCTGATGCTTGGGTTTATTTTGTTCTCTCCTTGTTAGAAAGATCGCTCTAGCCCTTAGCCCTTCACTGGGGACCCGGGTCTCTGATGTGGTCAGCCTCTCTAGGCTTCCATCACAAGGCTATTAGGTAATACCTTAGCTGTTTACAATTCCAATCTCGTGAGACAGTTAAGGGGAATGAAAATTAATTAAAAGAACTATGCGGTTTTATAATTTTGTTTATAATGTTATAATTTGAATTTACATAATAGTAATATCTCTTTTTTAAAAGCAGATTTTTGTGCAACCTGTGTATAATCTACCAAAAAGTAAGTCTAAAGATATATTTGGTTCAGAGATAGTTTCATTAAAACTTTTAAATACTAAGTTATAAAAAAATTTTTATTAACAAAATAATTAGTTAATTGAGAGAATGAATAAAATTTTTAAGCCTTATAATGGTGGGGAAGGAAATAATCTGGGAGGAGGTCGGAGAAAAAATGTCTTAAATAGAGTCGAACTATTTGAAGAAATTCTTTCTCTTTAAATCGTTCAATGAAATTCAAGAAATTCTTTCCCGGACCATTTTCTTCCCACTATTTGACATTATTTTCGGAATTAAAATGGGTCACATTATATACTTACATACCTAAATATATACTACATGATATTGTTGAGATAATCAATACATATAAAGTAATAAATGTATTATACGAGGATATTTCGAAATTTCGAAAATTGGCTCAAGTTTTTCGCTAGTTTCTTCTAACATGACATTTTGGAGTCCCATTTCTCTTAGTTTTAAACGGCTTCTGGGCCGGAAGTTTCTTGAGCATAAATGGATTTTTAAATTTGATTCATGCAAGGTTTAATATAGATTTTTTTTCACATCTAAGATTTTATTTACAATTAAATTACAAATAAATACCTGCAAATACTTCTATATATACAAAAGCCTTCTCTTACCTTTCGGTATAAATTATTATTTGTAATTTATATATAAATGATGAATTAATGGAAATTTTATTTTAATTTTTATTCTTGATGAATAATTGCAGTGCAGCGCTACCTATCCTCTGCTCGTGTAACTTACTAGTTCATAGAAGCGCCAACAGAATGCGCACCACTCCTTGAGTCGACAAAGTAATTCAGGACTCAGCTTTCTTTTTATATTTTCTGATAAATGTCCTATTATAACCAGTTACATATTTGTAATATCGTGTCCTTCAATATTATATTATTGTCATTGTATTTTATACCCAACATAATCCGATATACTAAATTTATAAAATGGCAATATATGTTCATTTGTTATTTTTGGAAACATCGCACATTACATTGCGCATTGGAAACATTAATATTACAGTTGCATGTGAGGATATATCGACTAGTTGACTAGTATAAATGCTTTATTTCACTCAAGGTTTCAGAAAATACTTACTCGTTCTAGAAAGATGGGTTCCCAAGGAGGTAGTACTTCAAAATTCTTTCCGAGACTCTATCATTACATTTATTATTAATTATTTATAGTTTCGAACTTCTCTAAAAGTTCTCGCCATAGATCTCGCTCCAGCCAGCCTCCTCCCCTAAGACCTCGCTGCTACGCTCTCCTCCAGATCCTGCAACCATCTTTTTTTCGGTTGTCCTCTATTCCTCCTTTCTGTAGGGCAATATTCGAAGATTATTTTTGGCCATCGGTCCTCTGCCATTCTTTTTATGCGGCCCTACCATTTCAATCTTCTTGTTTCTATTGCGAAGAGAATCGTTGTTTCCTGATCAACCAATTGCCTAATTGTTCTATTAAGGACGTGGTAAATTCTGGAAATGGCACAACAGCTCTCCATAAGTCCATCTCCAAGGCCAAAAACTTCGTTTCTTCCTTTTTCGTAATCGTCCACGTTTCGGATCCGTAGAGGATAACACTTTCAACCAAATGTTATCAAACAGATATTATGTGGAGTATTACCTCCAGTTAAAGAATTCCCGCTTTGTAGGGGATAAATAAGCCAGAGGAAGGTCCTCAGCACCCATTTAGTTTATTCGAAGTATTAAGTAAAAATCTCAGACATTAGTATTTTATTTTCACCTTCGTTTGATCTCAGAACCCTCTCTAACCTGGGAGTTAGATTTATGCTATATATGAGGTGTCTCCGTGAAAATTCCCTCATATTGCAATTTCTATCTCTTATTAATTTTAACTTATATTATTTATGACACAAGACAAAGGAATAAATATCATCAGAAAAATATAAAATAAAATACTAAACAATATGTGACACTTTATTCAAAAATAAAAATCAGCTGTAGTGCAAACGCATATTAGAACGTTAAGAATAAATTGCCAAAGTCAATAAAAATATTGGAACGTAGAGAGTAGCCGTGAGGGAATCCCCGCATTACCATATTCCCTCACAAATCTTGAAACAATCATGAGACTTGGAAGTCATATCTCTCAGCGCGTAGTGGGAATATGAAAGTCTTGAACAGTCTGTTCATGATCATGTCTTTTTAGGTCCAGCTAGACAAAATCTCAATGGAACAGGATGATTCTTTCGATATTTATTCTTAAAAAATGATCTGAGAGAAATTCTCACAGAGACACTTCTCCCGCATTAAGTAAGTATCTCTGCCAATTTTTTTCTCAGCAGCTTTAAGAGAGAAGTTCTGAATTGATCCAGTCAATGATTCTTTTACAGCTTTCATTGATCCCCGAACTCTATTTAACCTACTCTAACCTTTCTTTCCCGACGTTTTAGATGTCCGGAGAGATGCTGTAGTTCAATACCTCCTCCAGGCTGACGAGATCCGGAAGCTTGCAAAACCATTCCATCCCAAAGAGGAGATTTCGAAGCACGGACTTTAGCCCCTGGCCCGGAGCATTATTAATCAAGAAGTTGCCGAGCAGTACCTCCCTCTCCCATAAAGTTCTCCCCTCGCTAACAATAACAGGCAGGAATTCCTAGGATTCAGAAGCCCTCGGGGACCATTCCTGATGGCTATCGTTGTACAGTCTTGGAGGAGCATTCCCTGGCCGTGGTCAGGGCAGGTATTCCAGGATGCGTGTGTGTGTGCATACCTGTATGACCAACCCCTTGCCTTTGTGTGGTATCGATTCTCCCGCACTCTCGTCGAGTTAAGATGACTTTAAAGAGAATATACAGGTGGAACAAGAATATTGTGTTACTTGCATGAAAATAAATCATTTCGCTTCTGCTATTGTCATGTGGATTGTAAGGCTGTTGTCTGACTATTATTAAGTTCTTGACTATTATATTGTATTACGGATTGAGTATTGTTGCAATACTTTTTTTTTGGAATTAATGTATTCTCTAAAAGTTAATTATTTTGTACTAAAATATGGATTTCTAAAATATATATCTATAATAATAATTTCAGAAGATGTTCTCCAGAATAGCTGCTGAATCTTATACTGTATTAGTTAATTATATTGAGTGAAGCCCAAACGTTATCGTTCTCGTACAGCATAAGTGGCTACGTCAAGCATTGAATTCAATTGGAGTTGTTGCTCGCATTATAAATCCATTTCAAGCAAAAAACTACGAGAAGAATGACAGGATTTCGCTTCCCACAATACAGAAAACTCATTCTGGACTAATTCGACTTAACCATTTTTTCTCTTGTGCTGTAAATATACAATAGAAAAGTAACTTTATTCTAGGACTAAGTCCCTTTAGAATAACAAATATGAACTGAAACATCATACAGCGTGTTAAAAGTGACAGAAAACAATTTAAAATGAAATAATTAAACAAAAAATAATAAGTAAATAAACAGTAATAATCTTGACAAGATGTTAAGCAATTAAAGAGAATAGATAAATCCATAACTTTTGTTAAATGCAAGAGCTAGCGTGCAATAATTTCTTTATATGAAGTACATCTTTTTAAAAAAACAAAATTAAAACAACTAAATACCACAGCACATCCTGAGTGAATGCATGAGGGAAAGCAAGGATTTAAATGACTATAGGGGGGGTGGAGGAAGCATGACGGATGTTAGGAGGGATTGAGTTCCACACTGTGGTCGAGCGGGCGAGGAAGGAACGTTCGTATGCTTTGGTTCTGTGGGAAAGAATATAGAGTTGGAAAGGCGGGATCTTGTTTTATGGTGTTGAAATGAGGATTTGATTTGGAGGAGACTGTAGAGATATGAAGGGTGTTGAGAGTAGATAGATTGGTATAAGAATGACCCGAGGAAATATTGTCTTCGAAAGGGAGTGAAGAACCACCTTAAACTTATCTTAAAGGTGGGAAACGCGCGATCGCCTCGGAGTACCAAGGACAAATCTTAGAGAGCATACGACGTCATGTTCTAACTGAGGAATATGAGGAGCAAGGCTTATATGGAAAATGTAGTTATAAGTAAATTTTAACGTACTTAAAACTTTTTTACTTTTTTTATAATTATTGGTCATTTTTTATGAGTTATAAATATTTTTATTTTTTAAAAAGAAAAGATAGGCCCTCGACCGGGATTTGAATCCGGAACCTTTGTCTCACCGTGACATCGCTCTGCCAATTGACCAATCCAAGGCCCCTGCCGGTCGAGGACAAACCTTTTCTCTCATAGATCCTAAAGCCACAGTGTGCTCCCGCCATTTTTGCGATGAATACACTAGAACGAAGTTCTTTGAACATTAATTTTAATTTACGATCTTATTGACTTACGTCATATTAAAAAATAAAAATATTTATAACTCATAAAAAATGACCAATAATTATAAATAATAATATGACGTTAGTCAATAAGATCCTAAATTAAAATTAATGTTCAAAAACTTTGTTCTAGTGTATTCATCGCAAAAATGGCGGGAGCACTGGGGCTTTAGGATCTATGAGAGAAAAGGTTTGTCCTCGACCGGAAGGGGCCTTGGATAGCTCAATTGGCAGAGCGATGTCACGGTGAGACAAAGTTACCGGGTTCAAATCCCGGTCGAGGGCCTATCTTTTCTCTTTAAAAAATAAAACTTTTTTAATTTTAACTAACTCAAACTGAAATGTATTCTTCTCTAATGTTTTCTTTTCTTAATTTAATATTCAAAGTGACGACTGGGAGGATAGAAAAATAAATAAAAATGGTATTTGAATAAGTAAATTCGTACAGGACACGGCTGCTTCGTAAAAGATTCAAGAGAGCTTAGGAGATGTTGGCCCTATACGGACAATATCGAGAATTTTCATGAAAGTTTCCCGAGTTCTCGAGTGTATAGTAAAATTTTATCTCGTCGGGGAAAGTGGATCCACTAGTGCCCGATTGGGAGGTTTTTCCGGCCCGGGAAATTTATCCTATGTCCTTCCCGAATATTTAATGCTCAACTGTCGTTGGGGGGCAAAGACTTCTACAGCTGAGGAGTTGCTACGTTCTTCACCGACATCCTCCATAAACATCGTGGAATGTTTAATAATAGAATAAACTTTCTAGGGAGATATTGTTTTAATTATTAAAAAGTTCTTAACAGATGAATTTAATTTAAAAACTTTTTTTTAGATTAATTTATTGATATTACAACTGTAATAATATTACAACAGGTAAGTTTGCTAATATGAACAAATGACATAAAACAAAAAACTCTTGTGGAGAAACTACCCATCGGTACCTATCACTCCAATAATATATATGTATCTAAATATATATATGCATACCTGTTTACGCTATGTTCCATATTTGGGACAAAGGGCGGTAATAGGTTAATTAATTAAACAATAAACATTTCATTTTTTAAAATAAAAACTTTTTTTTTAATTTTCCATTTCCCCCTCCATATCGCCTTAAGCATTGATCCTAGAAAAACACTGTATAGAACCTTTTTTATAGAAAATTTTATGTAAATTAATTTAGTATATGTCCATTTTTTCGCTAGAGGCAGTAGTTTTCGAGTTATTAACAAAAAACTGAAAAAAGGGACTTTAGAGACCCCACCCTTAGCTTCACCCCCACCCATCAGTACTTTTAGTATTCTGTTAACTAACTGTGATTTTTATATTTACAGCTTATAACATAATATTATTAACGAATGTGTTGATATAGATTTTAATTCGTAAAATTGTTTTTGTAATTATAGTTATAAAATTATTTTTTATTTGTACTGCTTGAACAAATTGCTTTTAGTCGAAGATTTTGAGTTATTTAGGGATTGATTTTAAATTTCAAGCCATCTTTTTACCTAAAATGCAATACATTTAGATAGTTTCACTTTATTAAGACATTAGATTAACTGGATTAAGCACTGAACGATTATTACGCAAAATATATAAATATATACTTTTATCTCCAGCTGGTAAAAAAAACATGTGTTTTTGGCTCAATTAATCAGGACTAAAGTACAAAAGATAGTATAAAGTAAAAAGATGACAACCTATTCCATTTCCCCCCTCAATATCGCCTTAAGGATTGATCCTAGCAAAAATGTGTATAGAACCTTTCTTGTATAGAATTTTATTTAAATTAATTTAATATATGAACATGTTTTCGCTAGAGGCAGTATTTTTTGAGTTATTAACAAAAAACTGAAAAAAGGGATCTTTAGAGATCCGCCATACTTAGTTTCTCTCAGCACTTTTAGTATATTGTTCAGGACACCTTTCCCGACAAATATGCCAAAACTGGCTTCTACATGAATTATTTCCGCTATTTGGTATTTTTTGGTCTTCGTTGCCTGGACTAAAATACTAACTGTCAGAAGCCTCAGGCCTAAGATACGATTGACTAGGCTACCTAGGACAGAACTGGAGCTCAGGTTTACGGCGGGACACATCTGTTCCCTGCAGAAAGCATAACTTTTTACGTTTCCTGCCCCGGATGAGACCCCTTTGTTTATTTTAGAGGCTGGCTGGACCCTCCCTCTCTGATATATTCTGTCTCATCTCCTCCAAGGCCGGTTGCCAATCAGTGCCACCTACGTCGAAGGGATCAGCTGTTCTCAATCATTCAATAATGTACATGTGAAACTTTTACTTCAATATATAATAATAAATTGTAGGATTAATAAATATTTCCTATAAATAAAGCAAATGCGAAAAGCCACTGTTACAATAGAATCATGTAAAATTCATAATTTTAATAAGTAACTTTGTTGGGCCAGTTTCCAGAAGAAAGTAAATATGAGAATCCGTATTCAAAAATTATTCAAAACCTATATTAACACAGTTTACACTATATTAAACGAACTGGAAAAAAATCGGTGTTCAATCACTGGACGTTTCAAATAATTGATTGGACAATGCCAGTAAATATTTAATAATCGCTATTCAAAATATATTTAAAAAAAAAATTGTTCCTCGCAATTCGTATCAAACGCTAACCTAAAACGGAAATAATTTTAAAATTTCGAATGTCGATTAAGACTAATGATGGATAGAGTTGATCTGGGGGGTGTAGTCAATGATAACACAAAAATAAGAAGAACTTATTTTTAATAGTTTTTTGTTTTAAATTAATTTATTGATATTTAAAACAGTAATAATATTACAAGCAAATCTGCTAATATAAACAAATGACATGAAAACAAACACTTGTGGTGAAACTACCCATTGGTACCGTACACTCCAATAAAGTTTTATGGTAGAAGGTCTCGAGGCCATCTTCTTTTCAGACGCCTCGGATATCAGGAATAGTATGGGAAGCAAGTAGCACCTACTGAACATTTTACTGAAGGTTATCATAAATTATTATCAAACGTTATGGCACCATTCTGCATGGTGGTGATATAGCCAAAACCACACGCTTAACAGCCATATTTCTGCCAATTAAAGATACCAATTTTGTAGAGGCTGGGTGAGCCTATAGAGGATCTCTAGATGTTAAGTTGTAAACAGAATAAATAAATAATCTCCTGGTTTCTAATTCGGTATCCAGAAATAATCTAGCACTTAACGTACCCACCTAACCTACTCCCTTGAGATATAAGGAGATTCTAATTTTAATTTGAGTTATGACCACTTTCTATTAAATCGAATTGTTCTTTCAATTGTAACTTAAAATATTCATGTAATATCTCCTCAAGCAAGACTGAAAAGACAAGAAACTGCTCGACGTTTTCGCCTACTTCAACATTTACTGGATAAAAGTTCAAAGCTCCCAATTAATTACAAAAGACTCATTTACATGACAGTTATCAGACCTATTTGGACAGAAGGAGTTGAGCTTTAGGGCTCTAGTAAACCATCCAATTCATCTCGTATCCAATCCTTACAGTCCAAAATCCTTCGTAAAATCCTCAATACTCCTTATTATGTCACAAACAAACTCATCCATCATGATCTTAATATCCCATATGTTGCTGATTTGGCCCAAACTAGATACCTATCCTTCCATGACAAGCTCCATACACACTTGAATCCTCTAGTCTCTCAACTTGCTTCCCATAATATTCCTGATAACCCTCCGAGGCGTCTGAAAAGAAGACGGCCTCGAGACCTTCTACTATAGAACTTTATTGGAGTGCTATCTATGGATAGTTTCTCCACAAGTGTTTTTTTTTCATATCAGTTGTTCCTACAGCAGATTTACTTGATGTAATATAATTACAGTTGTAAATATCAATAAATTATTCTATTCTCTCTCATGTAATATCCTTAAATAGTAATAAATTTTTGGTGAAATAAAAAAAAAAACCTCTTTTGCTCTGTCTTACCTAAGTAATAAAAATAAAATCAATAGCAGTAAAAATAATACTATCATTTCTAAACGATTTGTGTATTGAATTCGCCTCTATCGTATATTCCTGGATGGCGCTAGATACATCATCGGAACTATAACAGGACATGGCGACAAAGCTAGAATATTTTAAAACGACGGCTCCGTGAGATGAAACTTCTAGCCTTCGTGATTTTAAACGATTTCCTCAGACGATTCCTGGTCAGGATCACGAAGCTGGGAGGACATGAGGACCTCCTGGGAATACCAAGGAGATATCATCTTGGTCCTCATCATGGCTCGACTTTCGCTCTTTATATTCATCAGGACAATGGGCGCTCAACGGTCTCCCTTATCAAGAACCTGTCGTTAACAAGGACATTAATCAGAGTGTTATCTGTCTTCAGGCTATTGTCTGGAAAACTGCCATAAAAGTCTGTTTTAGTCGTAAGCATCAAGTTGTAGCTCAAAATTATTACAATAATAATTATAAATACATAAACGACCCACATGCCAATTTTTTATATTGCAAATAGATTCATAAAAATTCGACCAGTTGCTAAGAAAATTCCAGTTAAAATTTATGTTAAATTCGGTGATTCATTCAGAAGGAGCGTATGCAAAGTAAATTGGGCTCTTGTCAATTACAATTAGGAGCTTAATTGTCAACCACATCTCTTTGTAATTGACTACGCTCGATTAGCAGGGTCCTGTAGATGCTGTCTCTACACCTCACGTATTGCTCGCTAAACAACTCCCTCATCAGGACAGCCATCGTTCTCCAGCTTTATTAGCCAGTGTGTTTATACATATATATATATATATATATATATATATATATATGAATAATTATTCGAAATATTTTAAAATAACACATCACTATACTTGGACAAAAGATATACATTTAATATAATGTAATTGGGAATAATCACAATGCAAAGCTTTATGTTTCAAATTTCTCCAGTAATACATCCACTTACCGGTCGACGTTTCGCCTATTCAGTAGTTGGATGTTGAACGTCTTGGTGGTGGGGTGCTGTCTCATGTTTGGAGCCTGTTTGGGCTGTTGATCGTTGGGATGTATTCTTAGAGATGTGATTCACATGACCTTTTTTTGTTTTTGTGTCTTGATAATGCCTGAACAGGCGAAACGTCGACCGGTAAGTGGGTGTATTACTGGATTTGAAACATAAGTCTTTGCATTGTGGTTTTTCCCAATTGCATTATAATAAATAATAGTGTTTCTTTTTGAGTTGTTTGCTCTATTTTATTTATATACATTTAACTTACACAGAAAAGAATAGAAAATTAATTTTATTGAGGGAATAAGTATATTTAGAAAAACAAATCTAAACAGAAAAAGATACACATTATATATCTGGCCAGAAGGCTACATAATACCGATTACAAAGTATTTATGAAGTTTCCAAAAACTAAATAAACGTGTGAATCATGACATGATACTTAGCCATTCAAGAGTGTAAATATATTAATAACAACAAATAAATACATGAGCTATGATGCAATAATTTCTTTACGTAATGTTTATCTTTACAAAAAAAAAAAAGACTAAACAACAATATATATTTAAGCTAATGACTAACCTGGTTTGGGATTATCTGTCTGAGAAGTAAGATGTTTTGGCTCTGTGGTAACGAGCCATATATATACATATATGATATATACAAATGAGAGATTAAAATTGCTTTTTCGACTTTTTTTTTAATGCTAGAAGAAAGTTTCCTCCTGAATCAAGGTACCCAACCACGATTCGACGAAAAGAATTCTCTTCGGAATGCGGATGCCAAAGGTGATTAGTAATTCCATCACTGGGAGGGAATACGAGAAACGGAATCGAATAAACTAGGGATAGATCTGCGGAGGGAATGTTAATAAGCTTGGTCATATTGGAGGTATCAGTGTCCCGCCATCTGCCATGCGGAGTGGCTCAGTCCAAATGGATGGCTGTCGTGTGGATCGGTGAAGGGGGCGAGGGTCTGGTTCAATTTGATAATAAGTGTATCCAGGATAAAATCTAAAATTAACTTATTGTAATTAAACATACTATATAAGAACTGAAGGCTCTTTTTGGCTCACTCGGTCTCAATAAAGTGGATACCCTTAACTCTTTAACTGCTGTGAGTGAGGCTTTACGCCTATCACAGCGCTAAGTGGGCCGGCTGCCAGCCTACCGGCCTCTGCTACATACTTTTTACCTGCATTCTATCCTTCATTACGCACCTTTACTACTGTCTGCTAACTTATTTCATTGTTTCCATCCTCCTTTTTAAAATTTAATTTTTTTTTAATGCTAAAACTTATTGCTTAATAATTTAATTTTGTGTGAAAATTTTCAAATCATTTGTCTATACAAAGACCAACATTACAATGTCGCGTCTTCTTTAGCAAATTGATAGAAAATCTGTGACGACAGCATCTATCGTCTTTAGCACTGAGAGCGTGTGTGTAATGTAGGACGGCACTGTAGTAGTTAAATGGTTAATTTTGAAAATTGAGAAAATCTGGTTGAGTGAGATCTCGGCTGGCTTAGTAACAGTACAGTCTCTAGCATGTACAGAACCCATGACCTTTCGTAGCCTATAAATCATATATACAGTCCTGGCCATATTAATGTGACCACTGGATAGATTCGTTCTTGTTACATGTTTGCATTATATTTTTGTATGCGTAATGATGTAAATGGAGTTTAAATATTAGTTTTATGGGTAAGTTATCTGATAATAATATGAAATTGAAAAAAATAGTTTCGAAAATAAATCTTTATTTTTTTTAAATATTTTTTGGTGTCACCCTATTTAATACAAATAATAAATCAATAATAAACTTACCGAATCCGACTTGTATTTAATGAAAAAAAAACAATAAATCCACAAAAAATTCAAACACAAATTATGAACGCCGTCACTCGTAAAACAAAATGGCTGTACCAATGCTGCCATTACTAAAAAAAAAATACTTTAAAAAACTTATAACAGTGTTGCCATTACTGAAAACACTAATTTTTTAAGACAAGCGAAAGTATATAAAAAAAATTAGGAAAAGCAAAAATAAAATACTCTTTATTGGTGGTCACATTATTATGGGACTGTTTGTTGATTTATAGTTATAGATATAAATAGCTCCGTATAATATTCTAGCCCTTTAAGAAATTTAATCAAGCTAGTATTTATCGTAAATATTTCATTCCAGATTGGGATAATAATAGTGCGTGAAAGACTGAGTCATGCAGTTACGAAACAGGTTTCTCAAGAAAATTTATATTTAATTGACTCGTTTTATCTAAAAATAGAGAACACAATTAAGAATGCCTTTAAATTTATTCATTAGTCTTTCCTTCCGTGACTTGATGTGAGCTCATAGTTCGCATGAAGTTTGAACCGTTGCTAAATAATGAACGGTTAATATTATCATGAGTTCTAAGAATATATATTAAACGATTTTAAAAAAAGAATATATAATGTAATAAAGTTATTTTTAAGACCTAAAGATCTATAATGTATGACCACAGGATACACGAGGCTACCTCAATTTCATATGCATACACTTCAATTTCAATTTCTCAATCTTCTTTTTCTTTTTCATTTCACTTAAATCCCGCAGTTCCTTCTTCAAGTCCCTCAGTTTTTAGGTATCTCAGTTCCTCGTTTAAGTATCAATTCTAAATAAAATTGTTTCTCTTTTTCTGAACCTATTTTAATATATTTAATATTTATTAATCCTATCAACTATTTTTCAAACAGTTATTGTACACAATTGTTACTGTACAATAGTAATACTATTATTCACATTAGTTATTGTACATACAGTTCCATACTTTCCTTATGTCTCATACATTTACTTATGTAACCTCTTTAAGTCCGTTATAATACATTTTATATCTTTTTTTACTAGTTCTTCTTAATTCTTCATGTTCCAACCTTTTTTTACATGTTATTATTCTCATTTTGTATCTTTGGTTTACCCCCTCTTTTTTTATTTCCCTTTATATTATTTTTACTGTACTATCCTTTCTGTACATTTATTTTCTGTATTTTATTTTATATACGTTATTTAAAATTTATAATTCCTGGTAATTTTCTTTAATTTTATTATATCTGTCTTTATCTTAATTTTATTAAATCTGTCCATATCTTAATTTTATTATATTCTGTCACTTGTTTAATATTCGTTATCTTTAATTTTCATATCTGCCACTATTTTAATTTTCTACATTACTTGTCACTATATTATTGTACTGTATTATTGGTAGTGTTCTGTTTGTTTCTCTCTCATAGCCCTGAAGATGACCTACACTGTAGGTCGAAACGTCGGCACATAATTATAAGTCTAGTACTTATTCGGTGTTTTTTTTACTGCACCCCCCCAACTATCTCCTTTCTACACTATTTTAATATCGTAATATCTTTCATTTAGGATATTAAATCATATTCTCGCATTATTTGGGAATGACTATTATGAATTAATTTTAATTTGGAGAGGAATATTTACTTATGGTAAAACCCTCCCTGTTTTGTATTGTATAAAGCCAGCGGCTGTGGTTCGAGTAAACCGCCTTCAGCGGACTCAGCCCATTGTAACGCCTTAAAATACCGAAAGGTAACAGAAGGCTTTTGGTTTATATAGAGGCATTTTCAGGAATTTCTGTAAATTTGTATTGTATTGTAAATAAATTTTTTGGAGGATGAGAAAAAAAATTACTTATATACTTCTCATCTCGTCTGGTGTTACTAGCGTTCTGCCGCCCATTTCTTACTAAATGCTGTCAACTATCCTCGCATATTCGTTTAGATCTTGCGCTGCTCCGAAAAGAGCTGTACTGAATAAATTCTTTGGGGAAAAATAAATTCAAACCGGAACTGGGAACCTTATAAGGCTACCTTGGTGAAAGCTTCACAATTCTTGTACCTTTTATTTACTACTCATTCAAGAACTCTATTTCATTGAAGCTTGGTCATTTCCTCAACGTTCACTGTCCTTAACCACAGCCCTCTCCAACACCCTAAATCCTCCAATGACTCCATTTCCATCAAACTGAATTCTCCTTCCATGAATGGATTCGGCTTAACCAAGCAATCCCAAGAGTTGTTGGTGGTTGGGACAACTGGGAAATTGCTGTTAATTGTATTAGAATACTGTTCCGTTCGGTTCATCCACTGTCACAATTTTCGGTCCGATTCGCCACTAATTGATAATTCGTCGTCTATTCATGTCATTGAATCGAGGGATCTGGTTTGATAAGTTATTGAAATGTATTGTATATCTGATGGATGGATTATATCCCATTAGTACAGCAGGAACGGTATTGACTTTGCCTTCAATGGATCAACGGTACTGTTGCATTATCTGAATCCGTCAGAAGATCTACTGATAATTAGTAAAGAATGTTAATTCCAAATTCTACAAGGTTTCCTGTTTGTTAAATTATATGGGCGTGTTATTCAAATGAACTATTGTTTGTTCATTTAACGTCACTTTACGCTGCAATGGCTAATCGGTCGATGCTAGGTTGGGAGCTCTAAATTTTGCCTATCCATGCTAGGATTGAGATGTTTAACGAGTACCTGACATCGTATAGACTCGGGACCCCCGTTTAACGTCCCTTTTAACTACGGATTTTGTAATCCCTTTGAAACATGCTAGGGCCACCTGCCGCGATCTTGGGCTTTTAGTTTAGTTTGTTATGCGAACCTCTAGACCACAGGTCACCCCTATCATGAACTGGGAGGTTTTCCTGTTGTAGGAGGTTTTTATAACTTTTAGGATTCTGAAAATATAGAAGGATCCTAGTTTATTTTTACATTAAAAAAATAATTATCTGCAAAGATTTTGTTTGCACTACTTCCAAATATATAAAGGATTTGAAAAATAAAGTATGCATGAATAAGAGGACTTGCTCCTAGCAACCATAAATGCTGTTATTTTTTCAACTTGTTTCAATACATAAGATATATACTTACCTAAATAAATGTTCTTTTAAAATACATATTCTAAATGTATTTACATGTAACGTCGGCACACAATAAATAAGTTAAACTTATTTAGGTGTTTTTATTGACTGCACCCCCAACTATGTCTTCCTTATATTAGAAGATACAGTGGACCAATTCTTCTCTAACATAAATGTATTTACATTTATGTTCAGTTTATTAATTTATAATTTACTACACCACTAAACCTACTAGATTCAAATTATTCCGAAACAAATGCCTAAGAATTGCTGCAAATTATTCATATTACACTGAAGTTAAAATTATAAATAAATAATTATGTATTCCTTACATTAATGTATTCACCAATTAACTATGCAACAAAATTTTTTAAAGTGTAAACACAATAAAAGCCCTCTTATAAAAAATATTGATAACTATACAAAAAATAGTACAGAACGGTATGTACATAAAAGAACCAAACATTTATTATTGTAGGATACCAATTTCTTTTATTTTATTGTTATTGTTTATATATATATATATATATATATATATATATATATATAATATATATATATATATATATATATATATATATATATATTATATATTATATATTATATTATATTATAATATATATATATATATATATATATATATATATATATATATATATGTGTAAGTTATTAAGAAGGTATAGTTACTATTTTTGTTTATTTTATCATTACTATTTTTTCTCTATTAAGTTTTTTGTATATTTTTTTCTTTAATTTTATTTTATTATTTTATGTATAGATACATTCAAGTTTATCCAGTGGTAATTGTTTTTAGTTTGAGACTGTTATATTTGGTACAGCACATAATATTTGTGTATTGTAGCAAATTATATAAGAAATTAATATTAAAAAAATTTCTAAATATCGGGAATGGTGAACTTTAAATTACTGTATTCGAACACCTGATACATAATTACCACTTTGCGTTTATTTGTACGGTACGTTCCTCCAATGTACACAAACACCTTTTGTAATAACAACTAATTAGCAAACTATAATAATTATAGGAAATGAGGAAGGCTGGGAAGAGAACAACAGTAGGATATAAACATACGTATCCTTTGTATTGTAAATGCTGCAATAACAACAAGGCCGTTATGGGAGGTGATAATAATTAAAGTGGGGGGGGGCGGCTCAGCGACTAATCGGATGAGCCTCGCAATCTGCTTCGATAATCGATTGTTCCATCCGGTTTTCCACCTGGCTACCGCTCATCCCAGATCATCGTAGTCATCAGGATAATGTCTTTGCATTTTTTTTTTTTTAATTACTGACAAAACTATAAGCATAAAAAATATGGCAATGTTGGAGAAACCCGTATGGTAATTTTTTAACATAGAAGAAAATAATGGAAATATATATAATCACAAAATATATATATATATATATATATATATATATATATATATATATATATATATATATATATATATATAATTGACGTATGCCAACCAGATCCTAATTAAAGTAATGTTCAATGAACATTCTTCCCCGTGTATACATCGCAAAAATGGCGAGAACACGGGGATATAGGATCTGTGAAGAGGATGGATTTGTCTGGCCTGGTTACGATCCTGGTTGCTTAGTTGGTAGAGTACCTTACTAGAGATGTGGAGGACTCGGCGAGGACAAATGTTAACTATGAACATTTTTTGGAGTGAAAACTCCTTTAGCCGTGTTTGGTAGAGAGAAAAATGATAAACGTTTGCTTAAACTGAAACACTTTTAAGGAATGTGGATTGAAGAGGGTGAAGTAAAGACTCTTTGTGAATCCTGTGAACTTAATATGACTTTTTATTCCTAGACATTAAGAAAAAAAATGAAATATGGTTCGTTTTAAATTCTCTTCTTTTTTTTATTTACCAATTTATTTTTCTTGCACGCTCCACATGGTACTACGTGCTTTAATATGCACATAAATTGTGCAATAAAATAAACATGTACAAAAGTTTACACAATACTTAACAATAATTTCATACAATAAAACTGTATATACCTAATAATCTTACAACTCAAAACTATACAAAAACTTTACAAATTCTCTAATTTTGAGAAATTAATGTGTTCTAGTCTGCAGGCCAGATGTTGCCACACTTCACAACTTCTTTGATCAATGCCGATTTCTGAGATTTCCCCAAAGAGCTGTCATACACCAAGTGTCCAGGAGATTGGGGTATTTCCGCATTACAAGTACATTTCAGGCAGTTTATTATTTTAAGCTTAAACAAATATCCATTGAATGGTCCATGACCTGTAACGAATTGTGTTAGCTTATAATTATTTTCAAAGTGTTTATAGATAATCTATGATGTACTTAAGGAAATTATTGTTTAGTCAACAGCTCTTTTGTACATTCTGCCCAAGCTCGTTCCCATTCCGTAACAGCGTGATTGTGTAGGGTTCGTTTGATAAAACTTGTTGGATACTTCTCATAACTAAGAACACAGCTATTATTCTGAGCGGCCTCTTCAGCTCCAGCATCCTCCAGTTCATTCTCAACTATGCCTATTGAAGCCTTAACCTTCCGGAATTTAATGATCTTTCCCTTGTAAAATTGAATTACTCTAATTGAAAAGCTATTTTCTTTTATTACAATAATAAAATCGCAAACTATAATAATAATGGACAAAAAAAAAAATTAGGGAGAACTGTTTATTGGCAAGCCAACGTTATGGCGAGTCTTTTTGGGTGAAGTCTAGTAATATCTGCATAAAATTTCAATTGTTGTTTTCTTATGCCTGCTGCCACGTTTGAGAATTTTCTTTATAGTAACCGATATCCTTCTTCAATTAATTTTATTTTAAATAATTTAAAAAAAAAATAAGTTAACTTCGTTCTTCGATAATGTTTACGCATTGTTTGAAATCAGGAGACAAACTCCTTGCCCTAAGACAAGAGCCAGATGGACCTAATGACCAAGACTGACCAAGGAGGACAAACAGATGAAGGAACAGTTCAAACACGTTGTCCGTTGTTGACGATGGTCCGCTGTTGACAGTCGGCCGCAAACACACTTGACAAATACACCAAGGAACTGGATTCATCCACTTACGGTTGCTGTCATCTTGTCAGCTCCCTAAAGAAATTACTTCATCCGTTTATATTTTTATTTGGCATTCCTTAACTATTGTTTAATTTTTTTTTTCAAATCGGATTTCTTTTCTTAGGAGAAATTATAGAAATATAGTGTAAATTACCATCGTATTTTCTTTATTTTTTATTAATTTATATATTATTATTATTATTGGCAAATTCTCCACAGAAATGGAAGACGTTAAGCAACTCGATCAATTTTCTTTGGGTTCTTCATGTTCTTCCAATAGGCCTTCATTCTTTCCGAAAAGGCTTGTTTACGCTCTTCCGACCACTTTAGTCTGTACTGTTTTTGTCTCGGTTGCTCTGAAACAACTTACCGTTTGTCTTCTTTGTGTCTGAAGTTGTCTATTTCTAAAATGTCGGATGGTATTAAGTTTGCATTTTTGAGGTCCTTCCAAATTTCATCTAGCTATGGTGTGTAATTCTTAAGTGAAGTTACATGATCTATATCGATTCTCTTTGTCAATCGATTTTCCGGTAGTTGGCTGCGATGACTGAATTTCATTCGCCTTTCCCTGATATCAATTTCGATGTTTGCAAACTTTTCTGTTGTTTTAATTGTTTGTTGCCTAAAACTGTTTTGGGTTTGTCTTCCTCCTAGAATTTTCCTTATGATCTTTCTCTCTTCTTTCATCTTTGATGATGATCTTTGATTTCTTCAAGTTGTTGTTTCCTGTTAAGGGTTAGTGTTTCACTTGCGTAGTGGATTGTTGGTGTAATGTCAGTATTGTAGTGTCGATTTTTTGCCCCTTGGTGTAATTCAAGTTATATATCATTATTATTTACTTAAACAATAAAATAGAGACAAAAACTCAAAAAGAAACACTATTATTTATTATAATGCAATTGGGAAAAACCACAATGCAAAGCCTTATGTTTCAAATCCAGTAATACACTCACCAGTCGACGTTTCGCCTATTCAGGCATTATCAAGACACAAAAACAAAAAAGGATTAACCCACATAAATTCCTAATGTTCAGCTCAATAGAAATTGTATTAATAATACTTGAATACAAAAATGTTGAATATTGAATGATTTCTTAACTTTTATTTTTCTTAATCTCTCTTTTCTAGATTCTTATGTACCAATAGGTACTTCTTAAAACAGCGTGGAGTGCGTACTATGGGAACAACATTAAATAGGCAATGTCTTCAAAATTTATCTGATGGAAGCCGGAAGTGTAGATGGAATATCGGATAAAAACGTCTGAGGAACATTTTGTTTTGAAATACAAAAAAATAAAGTGTAATATTTTACTATTATTCTATAAATATCTATAATTTTTGTGTACTTTTGTAATTTTCTATAATACTTGTGTAATTATCAAAAATTTATGTTTTTCAAGCTTAGTAACAAGACAACCCACGCGTTGCCTGATGTATAATTTTAGTATTTCGAAGAATGCTAGATTGTAACATTTCACCCAGATTCGAAGGCTGACTCTGTTTGACAGGTCGGTAGGAAGAACATTTGTCACAAGGCAGTGGTGGCAAGAAAGCACCATGTGGTGTCCCACCAAGAGGTCTTCTTCAGGTCTCCACCATATTTCCTTATGCATGTATCTGCTACTGTAATATTTATCAACTTTTTACATGATATTATCTCTTAATTGTGAACAGTACGGGGAAGGGTCTTTAATTCAGTACATGGTAGAGACTATACTTTTTTTTCGACATTGTTCGTGCAAAGAGGTGTCCGAGATCATAGTGTTACGGCCGCACAAAGGAAGGCAGAAGCGGGAGATTAGCGGCTTAAATCCGTCAGCGGGAGACGTTAAAATAGGATTAGGACCGTTCTAGATCGTCTTCTTTTGTCGGAAAAGGATTAAGAATATTCCAGAATTGTCTGGCCCCTCCGTGTTCTAGAATGTTCGGCCTTGCCTACTTAAATACTACTTAAATACTTCCCTCCGGAACCGGCCAGTGTAATAAGTGTGTCAGTGAACTGTGACAGTCTCGCGAGTGTAATAAACTGTTTCTGTGTGTCAGTTTGTCATACTTGGAGAATCTTACGGTCGGTGGACTAGTGAACTGTAAGTGTTAATTATTAGTTATAAATTGTAGCGTAATTTTATAATATTCATAGAAACTATTGTAACTAGTCAAGATATCTAGAATTAGTAATATCTTATATTATTGTAATAACTAAGTAGGAGTTAGGCCTAGATAATAAATATTTAGAATACTGTCATTATAAATTTATATTAGTTTAATAGTTTAAATTGTTAATAATTTACTTGTATCCTTTTTATCACTTTTGTTAATAAATATTAGTATCTTTAATTAAGGAATTGTTTAATTCATTTTAATACCCAGTAGCCCGTAGCAATACTCAATCGAACTGGATTTTTCCCAAATTAAGGGTTAAAAACCTGGCATATTAGAGCATTAAAAAGTGTATTAACACTCGTAATAGAGGCTGGGTGAGCCCCAAGAAGCATCAAGATGGCACAGGATCCATCCCCGGCTGTTAACAGATTAAGTAAATATATCTGCCGCAGCCGGATTTAAATCCGGGACATTCAACAAGGCAACTCAACGCTCTACTGACACAACTTTTCAGTTCATAATAATACAGTATTTAACGTTTTAGTTTAGGTACCTCGATATTTTTCCAGAAATTAAAATTAATTTTATTATTTATTTTGTCCACACGCAGATCTCCATTTAATTTTTATCTCCCTTTGTCTTTTAAAACATGAGTACTCAGTATTTTTTTGGATTAATGATTGTTTTGAATTAATATTTTTTTAACAGGAGTTTCCATTAAAACTGGGTTTCCTAAACGTAGTGATTGGATGGATTCCTTCCATAATGTCCCATCTAAGGTACGGTCTTCCCGTAGACTATGACCCATCATGGTATCCTCCACTTCGTGTGTAAATAAATGAAGTAATGATTTATTTTTTTTTATTTTAGTTTTTTTATAGATAAAAATATATAGTTTATAATTAAAAAAATTCTCTTAGTCTAATTACACTGCTTTCTCAGTTATAAAAATAAATTTTTTAAATCGAAATATTGGAACAAAATGCAGCTTGTTTTAATTTTTAAATCCATGCATCCCATTATATAAAAATTGAAATACAAATACTGCGCTTTATTAGGTGTGAAAAAAATTCCGTAATATTTGCTTTGTGCTTTGCTATTTGTATAATTTAACTGACCGATCACGACAAAAGACTCAACAAAAGTAGTTTTCTATCCGTTGCTAGGCAACGCCAATTAAATATTACATCACTCAAATTTTCTAATATTTATATATTTAATAATAATAATAATAATAAAACTATTTATTTGAGAAATCATACAAATGTAATTTGGCACTCGATGTATTTTCGGTCTTCTTCTGAAAACATCCCCTAAGCATCGTGAAAGCGTATATGGAGAAACCTGCCATTGAAGGCACTCCTAGCGTGGTCCATCTCACTGTAGTAGATCCCTGCTCCAGAGACGTTTTAGTCTCCTTGTCGGATTCTGTGGCAATGTGTGTGTTAATAATGATTGTACCAGTAAGTTTGGATGTCCAACAAGTGAGTCATGAAATTTTTTGTAGTTTTTTTTTCTAATTTAATAGAGAATATTAATTGTTTATTATAAATGTTTATACATGTATATTGATAACACTTCCTTCTTGTTTTCGTAATGTAGTTATCACTTTTCTTTTTTTTATTATCACTTTTTATATATTTTTAATTATCACTCCCCTTCTGGCTTATTATTAACATTCCGTTCCTTCTTAATTTTTTACTTAATCATTTACTCTTCTTCCTAAACTGGTGACTATAAAGGTAGGATAAATTTTTATTTTGTCCCTTTATTTCGAAGTTTTTTCGTATATAGTATTGTCATTTTCTTGTGTTGTAGGAATCTACTAATGACTCTATTCATTCCTCGTGGTCGATGAAAGGCCTGACAAGTTCGAACGCCCTATTCAAATGTCTTTTACACGTTCACAAAATACCACTAATAGCCATTTGTCTTTCTAAAAAAAGAATCTTCAGAAATAAGCATTTGAATTATTGTTTTATTTAGTTTGTGTTGTTTTTTTTTTGGCTATAGTTGCGCAGGTTATCACTTCAAATTAAGTCACAAAAAGTTTTTACTTCCTATTGTTTTTTGTATAAATAGTGGCCGTGGAAACTTTAAAAAGTATTCCTAATAGTTTTTTTTATATTCTCGAAAATAAAAATAATAGTGAGTTTTAGCATGAAAGAATGTGTGTTATAATGGGAAGTATGTATATTAGAGAGGAAAATAGTATACTCGGAAATATTTATACTTCGGTAATCGTTTCATCGCGAAATGAACGTTTCAATAAAAAATTCGAAGTGTAGACGATGATATAACCTAACCTAACGTTATCTGTAATTCAGTTGTTAAATCTGTATTGCTATAAATAAATAAATAAATATTCCAATTTATTTTTGGATGCCAAAGTAATCATTTAAGATGATTACTCAAATTAATATTTCTAATTTTATTCTTAATTTGATTATTTTCCAGAGGTCTGTTGCGTGTTTACCAATTTACTAATTATTTAAACCTTCTATATATTATTCATAAGTATATAGTGCATCTGGGTTAAGTAAGCACCAAAGGATTAAAATTAATATACTTTATTATACTTAAATACGATTAATGATTCAATAAATACATACAGAAGTGCACTTAATGATTCAGATGTAATAGAGGATTGCCATAAAATACATACAGGACTTAAATTACAACTTATCTTGTGAAACAGGAGTCGAATACGCCATTAGATAGTTCTTCGGCCTTGCCACCTCCGTATCTTCTGCGCCCAGCATTTTTCGCCGGCCTCCTTCTTCTTCGGGATCTGTTCGGAGAGTCATATTTCAAAGGTGGAGTCTTAGATCCTCCCTTCACCATCTCTTCACACACCTTGACCATGTGGGCAAACCATTCTATTTGAGCGACCTATCTGTTGCAAACGGTCATTTGCTCATTGTGCAAATATGTATTTATTTTTATAATAATCCCGGTACGATACATAGCATTATACAGTTAGTAAAAGTTACAATTATTATTATAAGGAATATAATATATTTCATAGTCCATCATTTGGTTTTATTGATTGGTTTTAAATCCTTAAGAACGAATAACTACACGCCTTGTAGAATTTTTAAAAATATTTAAAAATATAAAATATCATTTTATTTTTATTTTTTAAAGAAACAGACAGTTGTATAATTGCAATAATAATAAGGTCTTTATTTATTCATATTTTATTATATGAGTATATTATTATTTATCTCTATGAGGGATGGCTGGGCCTTCCCATGAGAGACACCACAAGGACTGATAACTTCCCAGACAGAACTCATTAAGACAGTTCCCCAAAGACTATTTATTAACTTTTCCCCAAAGCAACTCCGGAGCCAGCTTTAATAGTAAGCAAACATCTGCTCCCTTGTACAAACAGTCCACTTCCTCCCTAGTCAATCGCTTCCAAACTTGCCTTACCAATCATTACTGAACTTATAGAGCGTTTATATCATCTGAAATAATTATTAGTAATAATAAGCATATTTATAATAACACTAGCTTATGCCCATGGCTTCCCTCGCGTGGAATTTGGTCTCCCATATACAGTTTCGTTTAAGATCATTTTAAATGAATAATTTGATTATTTTTTTAAAATATAAGTTACTCGTACATCCAAAATTTCAGATGTCTAACTTAAAAACTGACGGATTCTATACAACCTTTGATATTATATTAAATTTAATTCTTTTTAATTAAATTAATTTAAATTTAATTAAATTCCCTTGGGGTGGAATTATCCAAATTTCTTTCTTAGAATATACAAAAAACCTATCTACAAATTTCAAGATGCTAAGTTCCTGATTTGCCTTTAATTATGTACTATAACGGGGGGGGGCATGCCCCCGTGCCCCCACATAAATCTGCCCTTGCTGTAGCCTATGATGTATAACCTATTTTACTCAATAAGTTTCATCAAAATCCGTTCAGTAGTTTTTGCGTGAATGAGTAACAAACAATAATACAAACATTCACATTTATAATATTAGTAGGATATCAAAACGATAGTTTCACTCCGTGAAATTCAGTGATTTGCCTTCAATTATGTACTATAATGGATTCTTCACAGTACCTAAAAACTGTCGGGAGGTGGGGCACGTGCCCCCGTGCGCCTCCACCCCCTAAATCCGCGCTTGCTATAGCCTATGTGTTATTCTGATGTATAACCTATAATACTGTAAAGTTTCATCCAAATCCATTAAGTAGTTTTTGCGTGAAAGAGAGACAAACATACAAACTTTCACATTTATAGTATTAGTAAGATTATACGATGATATACCGTTCATTATTATCATATTCAAGTAACATTTACTGTCTGTAAATTATTCAAAAAAGTAAACTTATATCAATACGTATTGGGATAAAGCGACTAAAATAAAATAACTGCTATTTTATTACTGTTACGGTCGCTCAGTTTGTCATTAATAATAATTTGTTTATATTCAATTGTTTATTAGTTTAATTTCATTAACAATAAATTAATTTTAAATATGTTAATCACATAAAATTTAGTGTGCTGTTTCTAATTTTATATAATGTTAAGTTGACAATAATCCAGAAAAAAAAATTTCTAAGAATAGTTAAAGCGGAAATATTAGAACATCTATAGTGCTAACTATAGTTCATTCCTATAGTTCCTCTGTCCATAGTTCTTCTGCCCTATAGTTCGTTCGTATAATTCCTCTGTCTTATAGTTCGTCTATAGCAGTTCAATCATTAGCTTAAATTTTTTTAATCGATTTCGTTGCTTAAAGCGTTCTTGTTTATTTTTCCCAAAGAAGATATAGAATATGTAAAGACTTTATCGCATGCTATCCCGATCGTTTATATTATTTAGTAACTGTTGTTATTAATATATTTATTCTCTACAATTGGTTAAAATCCTGTAAAATTAGTACTTTTTAGTTCTTTCATTTCTATTTTTGTTAAATACTTCATGAATAGTATTATTACGTAGCCATATGGCCAGATATATATTACGTTTATTTTTCTGTCCATGTTCGTTATTCTAAAGAACTCGGTCCCAGAATGAACTTCCTTTTCTATTCTATTCTATCATATAGTTCGTTCCTGTAGTTCGCCTGTACGTCCTCATTCTCCCTTCAAAGACAGAAGCTTGTCGTTCACTTCCCCATGCACTTCAACCCCCTGGAACAGTAAGCTCAACCCTTCCTCCAGTAATGGCTGTGAGTCAGACCTCACTCTTGGGCTAATGACTCCAGCCCTGGCACTATATAATATCTGACACCAAAACTAAATCCGGATCCTATGTCCTCGTGTCCCAGGAGAGTGCCAAGGGATTATCCTCTTCCTTAATAATTTATTCATATGCCGGATGAATGACACAGCCATATAATTATTATTTAAGTAATTAGTCATTGAAGGAGTAAGAAAGAGATAGGGCCAACTGGTACCGTTTCATTGTTCTCTTACGAACGGTTCTTAATATTTTAATGGCTACCTATGATTTATTAATCCATTTCGTAAAAAGGGTTTAGAGCGGGCATTAAATCATGGCACCCTCTAGTGAAAAAGATATTGAATGGTTATAAGTAATGGTGGACTAATTTAAAATTGTAGGTCTCCTCGAAGAAATTATTGGAAGGGATAGGGCCCTTTGTCTTTCAGCCCTTCACCACCGGTCCTCGGAATATTTAAAAAAAAATTATCGTTAATGTAATTTATATAATTAACTTTAATTTAAAATTATGTTCATTAAGCAAATCCTTTTAATGAATCTTTTCATATTTATCGGTAGGAAAGATTTTTAATTAATACAACTTTTTTTTATTCTAGCCATCATTTATAGAAATCGATAATTTAAAGTATTTGGCTGTATTGGTTTAGGAAAGTATTGATTTTAAATTAGGAATAATTATTTGAAGTTTTAAGTGATTACAGCTCATTTATACAGCCCCTGGCCATATTAATGTGACCACCAAGAAAGATCTTTCGCCTGTCTTAATAAATTGCTGTTTTAAGTAAAGGCAACACTGTTATAAGTTTTTTAAAGTATTTTTTTTTAGTAATGGCAGCATTGGTTTTAGTACAGCCATTTTGTTTTACGAGTGACGGCGTTCATTATTTGTGTTTGAAATTTTTGTGGATTTATTGTTTCTTTTTCATTAAATACATGTCGGATTCGGTAAGTTTATTATTAATGTATTATTTGTATCATACATTTTAACTATTTTGATAGTTTTTTTTTCATCAATATGTAAAATAGGGTGTAAATAGGGTGACACGACAAAATATTAAAAAAAAAAACGAATATTTATTTTCGAAACTATTTTTTTCAACTTTCATATTATTATCAGATAACTAAATTACCCATAAAACTAATATTTAAACTCGATTTACACCATTACGCATACAAAAAGATAATGCAAACATGTAACAAGAACGAATCTATACAGTGGTCACATTAATATGGCCAGGGACTGTAGATCCGTCAGTTCCAGATAACCATCTATACAGAAGAACATTTAATCTGCTGGCATATATATTCATATGTATATATATGAATAATTTCATAGCACATCAACATAATTTATTAAAAAAAAAAAATTAGAAAGTGAAATGAGAAACACTGGCACAAAATCGCGGTAGAATAACCAGAAAGGAGGATTCTATAGAAATTATGAATCAAGAAGTGATAAACTTTAGAGCAAAATGAAAAATCAGATAACATTATAATCAACCATAACGTATAAATAAGGAATTTTCTAAATCCACTGGTAAAAAATCATAATATTGCACTATTCGGATTATTTTCTTTAATTATTGGTTTTTTAAAAATGCAGATTTGTGTGTCATTAATTTAATTAAATTCTTATAATTATTAGTTAGTAAAATTGCTTGGATGAAGTCTAATTTTTCTTTTATGTTTTTCAGGTAAAGAATTATTATTTCGCCTGGATTCGTTGAAGCTGGTTCGTAAGTAAAATGAATCCACGGTTATATTTATTTATAAGTACACTCAAACGATTGTCCTTACCGCTTTGGCTACACTGTTCAATATTATCATTTGTTAAGATTGGTCCGCTTTTTTACTGTACATTTTTTTTTTTACCCTCCATAATGATCTCAACATTCCTTTCGTCCTCGACCTCATCCCTACTAATTTTTCACCAAAACCTTGCCTGTCATCCCAACCCCCTGGCTCAGTCATTATCCAGTTCCACTCACCCATATAACCCATCCCGCCGCCTAAACCCTCAATGGCTCCGAGACCTGTTGTAATAATGCTATTCGGAGTACTGGCACTGGCCAGATTCTCCACTCACGACCTGTGTGTGTGCGAAGCGCCCTTAACCAGCTTCCATTGGCGTTTAATGCCAGTGACGCGGCTGGGAAAGGGGGCTGGGGCCTCCCGGACTCCTGCTTTGCCCTCATTCCTGGGGAAGAAGCTCAGTTCGGGGACCCCAGGCAAATTGTAAATAGGGTATGAATGTGTACATTTTATTTTATTTTTATTATTGGTATTATTATTATTATTTATTTTATTTTATTATTATTATTATTTTTTTATTTATTTATTTATTTTTTATTATCGTTTCCGCATTAGTTTCTTTCTGTCACCGCATGTATATATTTACTTATTTTATTTGGTTTATATTATTGTTTTGTTATGGAATGACTGTAAGCTACATAGCACCATTACTTATTGCCCACAAGTTCCAGATTGTAATATTTCAATAAAGTGTTAATATATAAAAAATAAACATTTTTTTTTAATTTTCCATTTCAAAAAATCCATTTAAAATTCCAACTCACATAAAAAATTATGAAGAAGATATGAAGGTTGGGAGCGGAGTGGCTCACAGAGCACTGAGTTGCCATGCCGGAAATCCTGGTTCAAATCCGGCTGCAAGGCAAGACTTTTATTTAGTCTGTTTGAAGCCGGAGATGTATCATATAGGATCTAGAACCCTCCTGGGGATCACTCAGCCTCTATAAAATATTATAAAAATAGGGTATCCAATATAAGGGAGGAAAATCTGGCGGTTGAGCGTGATCTAGGACAAGTCACCTCCTTGCAGAACCGTTGTCCGTGAAACAGTACAGTCCCTACCATGTACTGAACCCTAGACTCTTCACGGGTTGTAGTGGTACAGGTTAAAAAAAAATATATATGAAGGTTTCAGTTAATTCCTACTTTAAAAGATATAAGTTTTTACTAGGAATGTACCCAAAATATTTTAACATGACTAATAGAAACTTCTAAGGCGATACTTGTAATAGTTATTTTGATGTTTTTTTTGTAGGGCACCTATTGAGCATTCTAATAATTAATTATTTAAACAATTTGGAAATATTGATATATTTTTGTTTTTAAGAGAAAAGATTTGTCCTGGCAGGGATTCGAACCCGGGCCGTCTGCATCTCCGGTGCAGTGCTCTAACCACTGAGCTACCAGGGGTCGTATCCAAGTCAGGCAAATCCGTTCTCTTCACCGATCCTATATCCCCGTGTTATCGCAATTTTTGCGATGTATAATCCCGGCCTGGACAAATCTTTTCTCTTCAAAACAAAAATATTTAAAAATAATCACCATCAAAATGACTACGATTAATTAAAATAAATTTTAAATAATATATTATTATATTAACTAGGGTTTTGATAAGTTTTATATCTATATATTGATATGAATAGAGCGGTCTACTTTAGATACTTCATTTTATCATTTATTTTTGGAATCAATACTGGATTAAAAATACGAATACATTTTCCGAAGAGGATATATTTTTTTGGGTCCTAAGGAAATAAAAATTTATCTTTAATAGATCTTTATTTTTTTCTAGAACATGCAGTTGTAATGACCTTTCCCCTAATTGATTTAATAATTATAAAATATATCCGTGGACCCTTAGGAGGAGAAAATAAAGTCAATTACAAACAAAGTTCACAATGGATACCCCAAATGAAATTATATTCTCAATATATATATATATATATATATATATATATATACACATAAAATAGTACAACATGCAATCACTTCTTATATTTAATACAATTATTCAAATATTACTAATACAAGCCTGGTAGGGATCTGAGATAGGCGGAGGTAAGCGGGCAACCAGTCTAAGCAGCGACTTCTTGAAAAAGTGTTGAAAGAGTGACTTAGATAAAACAGCCTCGAACTGGCTAAACGCTCCCCCCACCCTCACATTTACATCTCCCACTCTCCACAAATATAAACATTAAAGCGGTAAAAACTAGATAAGTTGAACTCTGCTATGGCATAATATTCATACAGTCGAATACAAATTCGTTAATACGTTAATACATTCTTATCTCGCTAAGGTATATATGTGAACGGAACATCCAATACAACTTATATAAACAATATTGAATACGTAATTAAACTCTATACATAAAATAATACATACATTTAATTAATTCATCCTATTAAACTAATCAATACTCATATATTTAATATCATCCTATCATTATACATTTAAATGATACATATAATATATATATGTGGATCACTAATCATTTAAATAATTTATAATATATGTGGTCACCACACAGTTAATAGAAGAATAATTAAAGAGAAGGCTTTAGGTTAGGAAAATGTAATCATTGCATCGCTAGAGACTATAACAAATCGTAAAACCGTAGCTAACAAAAAGTAAGTAATAAAGCTGTTATAACTATTTTATTAATATTTTTATTACTAAGAAACAATATTACAGACATATGGGGCATGTAATAAGGGGCATTAGTCACGGATAGAATTTTTCTTTATTATTCTCACAAGCGACACTTTTCTTATCGCGCATAATGCCAAATTTTAATTTGTAATTTACGGAAACGTTATATATGAGTATTCATATTTAAATTTATAGACAATCGACACTCGACAAGGATATAGAAATGAAGACATCCCGTGGAAAGAAAATCATTAGGATCCTCGACTCGGTCCTCTGGAATAAAGGGGTATCGTTAGAAATGAAAAAGATAATATATCGTTCTTTTCTTCTGAGGACAATCCTGTTGGGACCGAAACATGGACAGTAAAAAGACAAGATGCCCGTAAACTGCCTTCTCTTGAGATGTACTTTTTAAGACGTAGCTGCGGCATCTCAAAGCTCAAACACATACCCAATAGTGTTATAAGAGAAACTTTAGGGCAGGACAAGAATATATTACACGAAATAGAGACCAGGAGGCATCAATGGTATGGCCACCTGATGAGAATGAGCGACAATAGATGGACAAAGAAACTCTTCCTACATAAACCAAATCATAGAAGAAAGAGAGGAAGACCGAGGAAGACAGGGATGGAGGATGTAAGAGAAGGAATGACAGCGAGAGGGCTGCGAGAGGAAAAAGAAGAATGGGCTGATAGGAAGAATTGGCGAGAAAAGATTTTGGGTATAGGGAAACATTAATTGTAAAAAAAACGAATGAATAAATAAATAAATATTTAAATTCAAAAGTTATTAAAAAATAATCTTTTTTTTTTTTACTTAAAAACTTATCGAAATCTCAAATTTCAAGGGGTCATACACCTCTCGTAATTTACTAACTTTACTAGCTTAAATCACACGTTCTAATGCCTTCCAGCACAAACAGCACATTTTCAAAAAGAGAAGAAGCCATGGGAAGCCATAGATCAGCCGGCGGGTCCAGCGACCGCGCTAATAGCTTGGCACAGAGTTGTGTGTTTGTGCTCTCCCTCGGCTGGGTCCTCTCCGAACCCGAAACTGTATCTTATGTGTATTTTATTTATTTATCCGTAGCAGAATATATACATGAAACAGTCAATGTATCCCAGTGTGTTCCAATTGATTTTGTTTTTTGCATAACTGATATCGTAGAGCACTATCTTTTTTTCCTGAGAATATTTTGCCGAACCTACCCTGAAGTTTTCTCATCTTTCTAATTAATTAAAAGAAATTAAAAATACATACATGGAACTATATTATGTTATATTCTCTTATTCACGTGTACTCTTCTCTATAGAAAAAAAGGGTAACATCCAGTATCACGATTAAACAGGATTCGTACAGAATATTGTTACGGGCTACTGGGTATTAAAATGAATTAAACAATTCCTTAAATTAAAGATACTAAAGTTTATTAACACAAGTGATAAAAAGGATACAATTAAACTATTAACAATTAAATTATTAGATTAAGATAAACTTATAATAACAATATTCTAAATATTTATTATCACCTAGGCATATTTAATTATTACAATAATATAAGATATTACTAATTCTAGATAGCTTAACTAGTTACAATAAATTTGTATGAATATTATAAAATTACGCTACTAATTATCATTACAATTACTAACTAGTAATTAACACTTACAGTTCACTAGTCCACAGACCGTAAGATTCTCCAAGTATGACAAACTGACACAGTAACAAACAGAAACAGTTTATTACACTCGCGAGACTGTCAAAGTTCACTGATACACTTATTACACTGGCCGGTTCAACACTAGTTTATCACACTGACACGCACTTATTACGAGATCATCACAGTGCCTCCTGGTCTGCTCTAAGACTAAGACTGACTCGCTCGAGACGAGGGAGGTATTTAAATAGGCAAGGCCGAACATTCTAGAATCCACCCTTCCGTGTTCTAGAATCTTCTTAATCTCTTTCCGACAAAGCAGAGGCGGATCTACTATGCTGAGAAGGCCATAATCCTATTTTAACGTCTCCCGCTGACCGACTTAAGCCGCTAATCCCCTGCTTCCGTCTTCCTTTCTGCGACCGTAACAATATGAAAACACATTTTTGTAGTTATATTTTAATAATTATAAAAGGATATTATTAAAATGTCTCTAAAACCACGTAACAAGTTACACAATAATTATATTTAAAAAATATCAAATAATTGAATTCACAATATGGAATCACTACCTAGAAATTCAGAAAATTTAAATATTTTAAGAAAGAAAGTTTAAAAATTTTAACCTGGACGTGTTACGAGCCAGGTTAGCTCAGTTGGTTAGAGTACCTCGCTAGAGACGCGGGCGACCCGGGTTCGAATCCCGGCTTGGACAAACCTTTTTTCTTCAAAATAAAAATAGCATATTATTAACTTTTATAGAAGGGACTTTTAATTTGTTTCCATATTACATTATGGTTAAATAATAAACCAAACTAGTTAAAAAGCAGATAAGTTTCATAGAAAGCTGCACTCAACTCAGACCATTAACTGGATAACGCTGAGTATTGGGTTGGGTCACACACAAGACCCCAGGACGCCACACATTTCTGTAAACACGTGTGGCTCTTCGCGATCTTTATTATACACAAACTAACAGGCCTGGCCCATTTCTCCTCTTAAGAGTCAAGTTTTAGAGTCTTCATCTGTAAATCGTAATACTGCCTATGTTGAAACTAAAATTAATATTGATAAGAAATTCTGAATTCTTGATGGTTATTTACTGGTGAAAATCCGTCGATAAATCAATAAATTATTCCTAGGCGTGCCTATAAACAATATTTAATTTTTTCAATAACACTTAGAGGTTACAGTATTTAAAATATCAATCAACAGCCTTTCGGCTAACACTCTGAAAGTTCCAACTATAGTTTCAGACCAATATTGGTGGCAAGTAAGTAGAGAAGATAAGTTTAATTCAGTTTTTTTTTTAATTTTAAGCAAATTAGATATTCAAAATGTAAATGTAATTTTAATGTCCTAAAGTTTGTTTTCAGTATCTTCCTATTGATGAATATTATCATTTACAACCTCAGTTCCCAAAATGGTCAAGATTGACCCCCAGGGGTCCATTGGAGATTCGACGGGGTTCTACGTTTGCGTGACAAACAAATGGTTTTAATAATTAGTATCAGTTTTCCATCAGTACTTTGTTTATTTCATTGCAATAATTAATTAGGTAATATTCTGTTAAAATAGCCATATCTTGTTGACTAAGACCGCCTTACGATTACTAAATCTTCACATTTGTTGTCTTGTTTTGAGAATATGGTAGAAATGCAGCTGCAGGGGCTTCATAGGAACCAGCTAAATTTTGAAAGTGGTCTATGAGAAAAAAAGTCTGGAAACCTCTAATTCAGAAACTTTAAAATATAGAATGTTAAATTCCAGAATGGTTTTTATCACATACACGTATTTGTTATAATAATATATTGGATAACGAAATTTTCACTTTTAATATTTAATTAGCTATAATACCATGAGAAATATATTAATACTAGCTTATGCCCGCGGCTTCGCTCGCGTGGAATTTGGTCTGCCGCATAAAGTTTCGTGAAAGATCATTTAAAATAAATAATTTAATTATTTTTTTAAAATATAAGTTACTCTTGCATCCAAAATTTCAGATGTCTAACTTCAAAACTGACGGATTCTATACAACCTTTGAACCCCTTTTATATTAAAGGGGAAACCCTTGGGGTGGAATTATCCAAATTTCTTTCTTAAACTATACAAAGAACCTATCTACAAATTTCAAGATGCTAAGTTCCTGATTTGCCTTTAGTTATGTACCATAAAGGGGAGGCACATGCCCCCGTGGTTCCACATAAATCTGCCCTTGTTGTAGCTTAAAATGTTAACCTATTTTACTCAATAATTTTCATCCAAATCCGTCCAGTAGTTTTTGCGTGAAAGAGAGACAAACATACAGACTTTAACATTTATAATATTAGTAAGATTAGTAGGATATCAAAACAAATAGTTTCACTCGTTCTTTCTGTTATTTTAACAACTATTATTATGTGATTTGCCTTTATTTATGTTCTATAATGGATTCTCCACAGTACCTAAAAAACAGTTGGGGGGACACGTGCCCCCCGTGCGCCCCTCCCCTAAATACGCGCTTGCTATAGCCTATGTGTTATTCTGATGTATAACCTATATTACTGTAAAGTTTCATCCAAATCCGTTCAGTAGTTTTTGCGTGAAAGAGAGACAAACATACAAACTTTCACATTTATAATATTAGTAAGATTTAACACAATTTTCAGGTCTCGAGATAAGGAATAATTACACGAAACTCTAACAAATATATATTCTTATTTTTATGACTAGTCATAATTATGCTAAGTTGCCTGATTAACAAACTTATAATAGACATGCTCTATACAAGATTTTAATAAAATTAAAATCATGATAAATAATACAATTATTATTTGAACGATTAATAATGAGTTTTTCTTAAATCTGTAAGCAAAAGAGTTTTTTCTAGATCATTGACCAATTAAAATTATGAAAATACTGTTAAAATCATCTCTGAGAAGTTATTTTCAAAATTTTGCTTGAGAATTTTTAATTTACATTAATCCGTAGAAAATATTACCCATAATACATACTTTGTTTACCCCCTGCCCTATCGTTGCCTTAGTAACAGTACTGTCTCCCTCTGCACTGTGCTGAACCACTTCATTGCCCTGAACACCCTTCATTGGTTGCAATGCTACAGAGTTTTAATTTTTTTTATTATATAAAAATCATAAAAACTAACTTATCGTCTATTAACGTTGAGCAGACATTTTTTATTTATGATTTAGTTAATTCAGTACTTAAAAAAACAATTTTAAATAATTTAATTTGGTAAATTCAATCATCTACTGAACAATTTACATATTTTTTGTTCCAATTTGATTTCACTAAATAACTGAAGCCCCTGGGAAACGAAACCAATCAGCTAAAAGCAGAAGGTTTATTTTTTATAAAATAATTTTCCTTGTTCAAATTGTATTGATCAACTGAGCGATGTAAGGGTCATTGTGATGAAGCAATTAAATTCACTAACTTATTGCAATAATTTATTTTATTCATTTAGTATTTTTCTCAATTTATTTTACCTATATCTAGTCTGGATTATTGATACATTTTATTATTACTATCACAAAATAAATTAAAAATTTATACTTATTATTATAGTTATTTTTTTTGTTTTGGAGAGAAAAGATTTGCCCTGGTCGTGTTACGAGCCAGGTTAGCTCAGTTGGTTAGAGCACCACGACGGAGACGTGAGTGACCCGGGTTCGAATCCCGGCCCTGGACAAATCGTTTCTCTTCAAAATAAAGTATTTTAACATTATAACAATTAATAAAAAAAAAAAATGAAATAAATTAATAACAATGATTTGATAAAAAATATAATTATTGTAATATGCAATATTAACGATATTTTATTTATTTAGTATTTTATTTCCCATAGACCATAGTTATGTTTTTGTAAGTTGTTTCTTTCTTGTTGTGTGGCTCAGATTCCAAATGTATTCTGCCTTGTTTTAGTACGTCGGTTTTTAAAATTAAAATTCTATCTACATCTATGAGACTATTATATTGCCTAAGGACACAAACACATATAATTTTATGTCTTCTTTATATCATCAACCACTTGGAAATATAACTTAGTTAAAGTTTTACTAAACGCATATTAATGAGTGCGGTGTGGATTCCGAGGCTCAAGAACCCTTATCAGTAGACGGGTGAAGATCCCAGGCTATTAAAAACAGCTTCTTCGGTAGAAAGGTGATAACGAGGACCAAAATAGAAACAAATTATACTCATTAAGTTCAAAATGGATACTTTAAGGTCTTTTTGAGACGTTTGGGTATGGATATTTAGATGCTTCTCACTTCTCCTTTGGAGTTTATTTGTAGTGTCATTTTTCAAGTAGTGTTTTTATGTCATTTTTAGATAAGATGATACTTATCCATAAAATAAAAGTAAAAGATGATAAAAAATATCACTAAAAGTATAGCAATGAAAAAAATTAACTGGACAATATATATATATATATATATATATATATATATATATATATGTATACAATCTTCAGTCAACTTTTGTCTCTTTCGTCTCTCTTTCACGCAAAAACTACTGAACGGATTTGGATGAAACTTGACAGTAATATAGGTTATACATCAGAATAACACATAGGCTATAGCAAGCGCGGATTTATTGGGGGGGGCGCACGAGTGCACAACCCCCCTATAGTTTTTTAGATATTAGGAAGAATCCATTCTAGTACATAATTAAAGGCAAATCAATTGATCATATTTGTTAAAATAACAGAAAGAACATGAGTGAAACTATTTGTTTTGATATCCTACAAATCTTACTAATATTATAAAAGTGAAAGTTTGTATGTTTGTCTCTCTTTCACGCAAAAACTAGGTATTAGGGAGAATCCATTATAGTACATAATTAAAGGCAAATCACATGATCATATTTGTTAAAATAACAGAAAGAACATGAGTGAAACTATTTGTTTTGATATCCTACTAATATTATAAATGAGAATGTTTGTTATTCATTCACACAAAAACTACTGAACGGATTTGGATGATACTTATTGAGTAAAATAGGTTATAGATCATAGGCTACAGCAAGGGCAGATTTATGTGGGGGCACGGGGGCATGTGCCTCCCTCCTTTTTAGTACATAATTAAAGGCAAATCAGGAACTTAGTATCTTATGAATTTGTAGATAGGTTTATTGTATAGTTTAAGAAAGAAATTTGGATAATTCCACCCCAAGGGTTTCCCCTTTAATATAATAGGGGTTCAAAAGATGTATAGAATCCGTCAGTTTTGAAGTTAGACATCTGAAATTTTGGATGTAGGAGTAACTTATAATTTAAAGAAATAATTAAATTACTTATTTATAATGATCTTTCCGAAACTTTATGTGGTACACCAAATTCCACGCGAGCGAAGCCGCGGGCATAAGCTAGTAATATATACATTTAAGAGCCGAGGATCTCCTCCCCCTCGAGGGATCTAGAGACCATCCTTGGACTCCAGTCTGTTTAAAGTGGGTACCCTTAACTGGGGGAAAATTTGGCGTTTGAGAATTGTTTTATTAGGAACAAACAGTACAGCCTCTACAGTACTGAACCCAAGACTCGGTACGTGATTTGTAGTGATTCATTTTTTTAATAGTTTTTTTATGATTTTTAATTCTATTTCCTTTAAAAATCAGAAAATCCTCGACACCAAGCTATCTCAATACATTAGGTTATATTCAGTAGAATTTTTTTTTAGTTAAACAGGCAAAATAATTAGATAAACTGCAGGATTAATTGGTATATGGGTCAGGAGTCCCAGCCAGTCTAACGATCCTTGAAATCAGTGGCTTCTATTTCATACCAAATATTCCTGACGACCACAAGTTCCAAGCAAAGAAACCTTTTAAACGTTTCAAGTTTCCTTGTACGGTTTCTTCCAAATACGTTTCCAATTTCATTCTAAGTACACTTTAACGTTTCTAAACATCATAGCGTTTAAAACCAAATGATTTGTAACTCATTTGTTTTTGTTTTTTCAATGCTTGACTCAATAATTGATCTCTGAAATCTCTTCGTTTTCCGAGCCAAATCAACCGTCAAGAAATATATATATATATATATATATATATATATATATATATATATATATATATATATATATATATACGCATACATTGTATGACTGCTGACTTGTATAAATTGTTAAGTGAATGAGAAATAAACTTTTTGTGGGCATTCACCGCCTAAGCTAGTTCTTCTTTCGCCCCTTTCTCAGGAATTAAATGGGCTTTTTTTCTCATTTTTTAAAAACCTTTTCTTTTTTTTTTTACCGAGACGGTGCCCCTACAAAAGGATACTGTATTATTCTATTTTCAGCATTTACCTTTATTCTTACTTTCAGGTTATTGTTCTGGTTTGATATAGTTAAAGCGTTTCTTTCCTTTGCCTTGGGCTTCGTCTGTTCTTCTGTAAATAAGATTTGTTTTTATAAATTTATTTATTCCGTAGGATAAGAATACATCTGTCCTCATAAGAAATTAATATAAATATTATAAAATATTTTTTATTATTCATGTATTTTAGATTTATCCTTTGTATCCACCTAAGTAGTAATGGTTAAGGAAATATTGTCGTGATTTCTATTGTTAATTTTATTCTTATATTTATATTAATTATTTTAATTATTATATTATTGGTTATGGAGGAGGAAACTAAATCTAAAAGGAATAAAAAGCTTTGTGCTCTCAGTACAGTGTTTTTTACAAAAATGTATTCTGTATGTATTTAGTTCAGCCATACTTGACATCAGATCTACCCATAGAGAGAAATATGTAAATACATTAAATATGGGTGGGGGAAAATATGATGTAAATATAGAACTAATGTATAGAAAGTAAAGATAAAAGATTCTTATTTATAAAATCACGGTCACCTGAGATCTAGTGGTTAGCATACCAAACTACTAAGCCCAAGAGTGCGGGTTCGTAGCTCGGCAGTTGGCCCTAGGATTTTCTTAAGGGAGTAAAAAATCCTTAGTTACGCCGTCCTTCGGAAGGGGCGTTAAACGGAGATCCCGAGCCTATACGATGTCAGGTACTCGTTAAAAATCCCTATCCTAATTAAACCTGGATAGGCAAAATTTAGAGCTCCTGCTGTAGCATCGTCTGATTAGCCATAGCAGCATAAAGTGACGTAAGTGAACAAAAAACAACAATAGCTATAAAAGATTCTTCTTCTTATTCTTGATAATGTGTGAGCAATGCTTGGTGTTGTTTTGTTGTCTGAAACGCCGCTGTAAATGAGTGCAGTGATTTGGCTGAATTAATATCAATTTCCAAGCGGATATTAAATACAACGAAAATAACTCGATGAGAATATGGCGGGAAATTAATATAGTGTTTTTCAACACCAATTGGAAACTACTTGTCTTGACATGATGATCCTATCACTGGTATTTTCTTCATTATTATTACACAACAGATAACAACTTTGCTGTATACTGTAAAAATCATTTTATCAACAGTTTAAACAACTGAAACAGATTCAATTTTAATGAAAACGAAGATTATCAAGCGATTTACTTGTAAATGAGATTAATTGCAGACTATGATTCTGTTTATTGTTAATTAATTTAATGTCACATTATGCTGCAATGGGTAATCGGACGGTGCTACAGCAGAAGTTCTAATCTATTTGTAATTTGGATAGGGATTTTTAATTGTGACAACGAAGAGTCTCGACCTCACCCTCATTTTATAACCCTTCAATAGGACGGTATATCCAAGGATTATTTTACATCTTTTTGAATAATCCAAGGACCAACCGCCGCTTTGATGAAGGCTAGATTTATGGTTACTAAGCTACTAAGCATCACAGGTGACGCAGTATTTTTTTCTGATGGTGTTTCCCTGCCCATTATCCAGCAGAAGTATTTCCAGAATGTTCTATACAAAATAAAATCATACGCTACAGCCACAGACATACATCCTTGCTAATCAATACGTGACTATCGGCATACTGTCAGTTTAGTTTTGACTTAAAGTTTCCTCGCGGGTTTGAAAGATATGTAACCCGTACATCATAACTAACTAGTTTTACATTATATAAAAGCAAAAAAAAAGAATAAGAATTGTTAAAAAAGCTCAATATATCTGTACCCCAGATGTCACATTTTTTTGGCACACTTTGTATTTGCTCAGAAGAGCCAATTTTCTAAAATTTTGAACTATTCAAATTTATTTCTTCATTACTTGTTGAAAACAGATTAAAGAAAATCGCTGACATTAAAATTGGAATTGATAAGCAAGTGGAAGTATTGATCAAAGTATTTACTTATTATTGAATGATAATTGTTGACCTTGATATTTGTGGAAGCAAGTGGTCCGGGTCAATGAATTTCTCGTAGAATTTTAGAAAAACTTTATTGATTAGCCAACATTTCGACCTACTTTGTAGGTCTTCTTCAGGGCTGTAGGGAGGGGGGCTGGGGGGTTAGGTCGTCACTAGCTTGAAACACATACTTAAGTGAAACAAATACTTACTTATTTATTATTTTCCTAAAATATTACCCATTTTGTGGATATGGTGTCCTTTACTTCCGGTGAGATGATTAACGTTATATTATTTTTAGACAACAAAATTAATATAGAATATTTGTGTACTCCTTAAATAAACTCAGTCTATTTAAATGTGCATATTTTATGGTATTTTAAATCCAGTTATTCTCTGTAATATAATAACATCCAAGTATGCGAAAATTTCATTAAAAAATCTAAATTCTGTTTTATAAACTTACTGATTCTTATTTTTGAAAACGTAACTAAAAAGAAAATATGCGCTTACTTATAAATCTTTAAAAATAAGATATTTGTCACGACGGGCCTTTGGATGTCCTGCACCGCTTTGCATAGGCATATCTTTGGCTAAAACTGAATACGTTGGCTATATATTTTTAAACTCCTCAAGTTCCATAAGCTTTCTCGTCAGTTGCAGACAGGAAGCCGCTCCAGAAATAGACCCTTCCGTGAGGACGGAGTTAGTTGGGAAGGGCGCAGTTAGGCAGCGCTGTGCGCGCTCTGTCCCCTCAGTCTCCCGCCAAAGCTCGTGCAGTGCGGATTGTTGTGTCTTCTCCTCCGGAATATTTCCGTGTTGTCGTGTTGTCGCGATCTCCTGTCATGTGTCATGGCCGATACTAATACTGTCATAGAGGGGGCCGTCAAGTTCAGAGACGGCAAGAAGGTGAGTTCTTCGACTATTATCTACGAAAAAAAAACGCTTCGAACACTGGCGAGCAATTATGCTGGATACAATTTTATAACAAAATCTATAAAAAAAAATTAAACAATAGGAGATTGCAAAAAACACATATAAAAAAACGTGCCCATTAGCATTCAAAATAAATAGGTACATAGTTTAGGATATTTATAAATTAATACATTTTTTCCTTAAATAAATACATAGGAAGATTGTAGACCAGATAATAATTGAGTATAAAAAAATTTCTGAATCAATAAAACGCAGTTTTGCAATTGATTGTTATCAAGTAATTGAGGTTTTACAAGTTACCAAAAACTCCTTTAATAATTGTGAGTAGACCTGTCAAAGACATAAATTTATTGAAACTACTAGAATAATCCAATATTAAATTTTAGTACTTAAAACGTGTCTATATGTGTCTTTAATATTTAGTAGTAAAATAGTTCGAGCAGTATAAATGAAATCATAAATAAAATAAATAAATAAAACCAAAATTATAGAAATAACAAACTGAAATAACACATATAAGAATTGTTACATCACCCAACGTATAACAATATGAACTTACGAGAATTACTTAAATCCCTGTTAGTAATCAAAATTGAAAATATACCCGCTTATCACAAACTATCTCTTTATCAACTGTGCTGTCTTCAAAATACCTGATATTTGTTTGAATTATTTTATATATTTATTAGATTCTCTTTCACTTTTGTTTTTATTATAATCACTGTTTTTTCAATTTTCCTCGTTTCCATTATCTCAAAGAAAATACGCAACTTTTTAATATATCTTTTTAAATATTACTATCTTGACTAAATACTATTTGCAAGAGATAGAACTTATTTAAAATATAAATGTTTAATTAAATAAAATTCCAATTGTCTATATAAAGGCTTTTTCATGAAGATGTAGGCATAATGTGATTTTTTTCTGATTGCTTTATCAAGACCCACATTATTATTCATTGCTGCTATCGTGTTTGTCACTACTACGATATTGATAATTGCAATAAAACAAGTGCAATGAGTGATAAAAACATTGATTACTACTAAAACTGTAAACTATTTCTTAATATGAAATAATAATAAATAATAAGATGTAATTATAATGAAAATTTAATTGTTTCTGCAGTACCTATTAAATTTGATTCCTTGTGAATTTTAATATTGTTAATAAACTATTAGTCAGTAAATTGATTGAAGATTCACTTTTGTTAATCCAATGTTTGTTCTCCCCCCCCCCCCCATCATATGCTCAAATTAATTAATTCGAATTTGCATTTCTACGATTTTAATTTTATAAAAAATTAATAACCGTAAAAGTCAATTAGAAGAACATCCAAATAAACATGAAAAATTAATTTTAATCGCCTTCATCATCATTAATATCATTATGATTGTTTTAATTTTTATTTTGTAAACCATAATATTATTGTTACTATAGATTATTATTGAAGAAACAATATATAGGTAACTATTTTTAATATCACATTTATTATTAAAATTAAAAAAATAAATTAATCGCGTAAAACGATCTATCCAGATCATTAATAGGAGATATCATCTGCGATTATTGATTAGAGACCATTAAAATAACGACAGTACTTCAATGAAGAGGACAATGAAGCAAGGCTGGGTCATTCATTGTACGAATCTCGTAGTCATTAATCATTTTTAGAGTAACTGATATATTATTGAATGAAACACTATTATACGCTTTTATAATGGTAAATCATTTACTTAACTAATTAAATAAAAACACAGGACAAAATCTGTTCAAAAACTGTTAGAAGGATTTATTTGAACGACTGATTTATTTATATGATAATTAAAATTGAAAAACATTCGTTATTGACAATACGAATGCAAAATATCGATAGATAGTTTTTGTGCCTTATGGATGACTCAATATGAATTTTATATCGATTATCAATCCTAAAGCAAACGCTATCGATCGAAACTAAAAATGTATTTTTTTTTTAAATCGATTCTTTCCCCTGTCCAACAGTATATTTTATCTCATCATAAAAGTCATTATGTATGAAGGTTCCGGATAGAAAATTTTTCATACGGTATTACTTTTTACATAGCTCTGTTAGCACCACTGCTAAAAACCAGTAATTGGTATCAATTTATAAGTGAAAATATTTAGTGTATGATTAGAAAAAAAAGTGCTCATGGCGCTCCAAGCGGTGGTAATCAGAGAGATTTTTTATGATCCTAGAAAATTTAGTATATGAAAAACTACAATATACAATGTAACGATCAACACAGGCATTTATATTATCGCCTTGTAAATAAGATAGGTAACTTATCTGGTGTTGTTATTTATCAGCTGTCCACTTTTTTTTTTCTCTTTCCTGAACCAGTTCTCTTCTTCGGTTCCAGTCCATTCCTCTCCTCCTGAAAGCATCCCTTACGCTTGGAGAGGATTCCCTTGTCTTCCCAGGATATGCGAGGCCTTCCTCTGGGCCTTTTTCCTACTGTGCGGGTCTTGTAGGTCTTCCTGGCGATCCTATCAAGCTCCATCCTAAGTAGATGTCCGAACCACCTTAATCTGTGTTCCTCCAGGATAGTCTCCGCTGGTTTAATATCGAGTTTTCCTTACTACTTTTCGCAGCTACCTCATTTCCATAGCTTGTATTCGACTTCTGTGCTTTGAGGTTAAGTTCCATGATTCCGAACAGTAAGACAGGATAGGAAGAAAGGTAAATAAATAGGCCTGCCTTGTTACCCTTCTTCCTCCCAGGAACCCCCGTCGGACCATATTAAACATTTTCCCCACTGAACCACTTCTTCGTCAATCTATCACCTTTCGTTGAGATGAGCACCTAGATCTTTAAAACTCTCAACTTGTTCTAATTCAATGTACTTGATCCAGGCTCTACAAGAAGGATCCTCACACTGCAAAGCGATAGAAAGGGGAAAGAGTTTGATGATTAACTGTCGATCACATTATGAGGAAATATTTAAAGAATTAAATTTTTGATTGCTCCAAAATAATTACATAATTTTACAACTTTGAAATGACGATAATGTGTGGATTGGGAAAGCTACAGTCTGTATTTATTATTTTATCTTTATTTAGATACTGGAATCGTACCACTTCTGATGCCTCAATTAAGGATTTACCATGTTAGTTATCATAATGATAATTAAACGTTACGACTTTAAGATATCATAGTTTTTGTACATCACAGGAGTAGTATCATCTATTCGATCTCACATATATTCGAGCGATGTATTACATTTAAAAAAATCCATAAGCCCTATGTAATTGTTTAATAAAACCACATAAGGATGAATAAGTCCACAGAATATGTATATAAAATAATACTTATGTTTAATTGTAGAAAAAAAAACCTGTACCGCTAGAACCCGTGAACGGGTCTAGGGTTCAGTACATGATAGAGACTGTACTGTTTCATGGACAACGGTTTTGCAAGGAGGTGACTTGTTCTAGGATTTTTCCACCTTATCATGGATACCCTATTTTTATAATATTTTATAGAGGCTGGGTGAGCCCCAGGAGGGTCCTAGATCCTATATGATCCGCGAACAGACTAAATAAAAGTCTTGACTGCAGCGGGATTTTACGTTTGCTGCTAATAATGCTGTTTGCTTTTAATTTATAGAAAGATCAAAGCCAAAACCATTAAAATCCCTTAAGATTGTCAGCAAGCTACTTCTACTTCTAAGTAAAATCAGTCATCGATTTATAAATTTCAAAAATATCTCCAGTAATATTCTCGATATTGAGGAATACAAAAGACTTGATGATACAATTTGGAAAACATTTCTTGCCAAGTTGCCCACTATTTTTTCATCTCTTATAAAACCGATGGCAGATTTCAATTTATGTCCTCGGCTGATTGGCAGATTGAAGTACAAGTATTGACAGATACTTCGCTTCCAAAACAAAGTCTTCTTCGTGCCCGAAGTAACCTTACAAAAGAAATTCCGAAGACAGCCTAGCATAGATTTTTATTTATCCAAGAAGAATTAGGGTTCAGGGTGAGCCCCAGGAGGGTCCTAGATCCTGTATGACCCATCTCCGGCTACAAACAGACTAAATAAAAGTCTTGCCCGCAGCGGGATTTGAACCAGGATTTCCGGCATGGCAACTCAGTGCTCTACCACTGAGCCACTCCGCTCCATGTAATAGAAATCATTAAAACAATTTCCTGTTAATTTGTTAAAAAAACAATTTTTTTTTAAGGCATGAATAATGTGATAAATTTTAAGAACATTTTTTCTCTGTTTTACATGAAATTATTCATATTTTTTCAAGTCCTGTCATAAAAGCATTTTATTATTTACTCTTTTCTAAGCATATTTGATTTTTTTTTATTATTATATTTTTTAAATAAATGATAATTCTTTTTTCCTTATTTTATTTAAAAATGGAGCAAGTCCTGGAATTCCGCTGTGGGTATCTTTCCCGTCCTAATGAACGTAATGGCTATAAAAACAGTCCGAGATAGACAAGGTTTATGAACCATTAAGAGATAAATCATACTCAACCATTTAATAAAACAATATATTTATTGGACTTTTCAGTTAAATAAACTCTATATTTCCATTTAAAGTAATAAAAATATGGCCTCTGGCAAATCTGGTGGGCATTATTCTGCATTTCAGGAATAATTTAAATGATTTATGATAATTTTATGTGTGATAAAATTCATCACGAACCATCATCTTAAAGTCTAAATATGCGTATTAATTATTTTTAATAATGCACATATTGCGAATATGTGTTGTTCTTTATAGAGTTAAAAAATTTATAACGTTTATTTTTTAATTAATTTTTTAGTAATCTAGAGACTTCTGGTTTTTATTTTTTTTTTTGTAGTTTCCGGATTTATTTATTACTTGGCCATTATAATATATATATTTTTTTTATTTTATGTAAAAATGTTGAGAATGAACACTTTATTTGCTATAACTACTCTCCTTATTGAGACAGAATAAGGATAAAATTATCCAGAACAAAATATATTAATATAAACCATTAGAACTTGGATCCTATGGAGAGGATTGGGATCGGATTAGTTTTCGAATCATTTTAGATTTGTAAATATTTTAATATAAGACCGTGGAAAAATTCCAACGAAAAGCCTTAAGTCTCCAAACTAAAACAGAAATAGAAATTATCTGTCCAAAATTTCGCCCATTCAGGCATCCTCAGGGTAGAAAGAGAATAACAGCAAAACATAACATGAATAATGCACCCAAGAAACATCCCACCACCTCCAAGGCTCAAATGCAACTAATGAATCATAAGGAAGGTTACTCGACCCCAGCTGGATAAGGTTAGATAAAAACAGCTGATAGATACTTCAGATATTCAAAATACAATATACACTCACCAAACTTAAAAGAAACACAACAGGAAAAATAAATAATAGCCAAAAACAAAGAACTTAAGACGAAAGACCATATGAAAAAATGCGAGAAAAAAAAATTAATAACATTATCAAGAAACCAGTTCACTTATGGCTATTCCACAAAATATATTAATATTGAAAAGTAAGAAGAGGCCATACATAATTGTTAAGACCGTGGTAAAATTCCAACGTCGATGACAACTTTTTTTTTTTCTTGCATTTTTTTCATATGGTCTTTGTGTTTTTTTTTAAATTTGGTGAGCGTATGTTGAATTTTGAATTTCTGAAGTATCTATCAGCTGTTTTTATCTAACCTTAACCAGCTGGGGTCGAGTAACCTTCCTTATGATTCATTAGTTGCATTTGAGCCTTCGAGGTGGTGGGATGTTTCTTTGGTGCATTATTCATGTTTTGTTTTGCTGTTATTCTCTTTACACCCTGAGGATGCCTGAATGGGCGAAATTTTGGACAGATAATTTCTATTTCTGTTTTAGTTTGGAGACTTAAGGCTTTTCGTTGGAATTTTTCCACAGTCTTAACATTTATGTAAGGTCTCTTTTTTACTTTTCAATATTATAGTTACATTGTTTATATTATTGATTCAATAAGAATAACAAAACAAGAATCGACCCATGAATGAGAAGAAAAAATTCCATCTTGACGTGCTGGATTTAAACCAACCATCTTCCTTATCTACGCGCCTTTCCTCACCACAAAGAACAGATAAGAACGTTTAAAGGAGGACGTATAAACCATCTTCCCCTCTTTCCCTCAGATATTCCCTACTTTTTCCCTCTTACCCTCAGATATTCCCTACTTTTTCCCTCTTTCCCTCAGATATTCCCTACTTTTTCCCTCTTACCCTCCTGCGATTTTTCATTAGCCCAGTTGTGTTTTCTCTCGTCCCTCCGGAACAGTCCGCGGGTGATTAACGATCTGCCGGGCTCTGATTGGTTCCCTTTGCCATTGATATAAATGGTAGGCAAAAAAGGCTTTTAACTGAAAGAGAGAGTGCATTTGTTTTCAATGTACATATTTCTCCCAGCTTTGTTTTTATAACAAATTCATGTATTCTGGTTTGTTTTACAACGTTGAAATATTATACTGTGTCCATTAGAGGTAAAGGAAAACTGAAAATAATAAAATTTTATATTTATAAATATGCTTTATTCTAAATATTAGGGCAGGATCAGTTGGTGGTGGTTCTACTCCTTTATACTCTCTTGTCTTAAAAATACTGGCCTCGTATAGGCTCGGAGACTTTAAGTATATTCCCTAGTTATAATATAACCAAGGTTTTTTTTAAATAATCCCAGGGAGTCGTATATAGGGTTGTGAACCCAAGACCTGGGGCGTAGAAGTTTCTAGTACTAACCCCTACACCACAGGTGATCTTTTCGTTATATTTTGTGCAATCGATTCACAGAATAAATAAAAAATAGGCTGCTAACACCTGAGTATAAATCGCACTTCCTCCTGTCTTAGTTTAAATCTAACATACAATATTATTTTTAATGAAAACGAATACTTCTCTGATTACAAGAGAATCTCTTATTACTTATAATTATAAACGAATACCTTTATATTATATTATATTACATTTATATTTGTATTCCAACAAATTTATATTATGCGAGTGAAGGTATTAGTTCCGCAGATAATCGTTTCGAGTTAAGTCAGAAGTTTTAAATTGTCATTCGTTTACTTTTTAATATTCTCGAAAAAAAATAGAGTACTAGTATGTTTTAGGGCCTGTTGACATCAGCGTGCTCAGGTGTCACTTTTCTTAACCATCTCCTTCTGTTACCGTAACCTTTCTTAGTCCTTTGTTATTGTTTGTGTCAAGTGAACGTGGATGTGTTTTCATATTATTTTGACAATATGAGTTGGAATTTAATGAAGATTTTTCGCACGGTGACTGATGAAAAGTCAGCTCTCCTATTTCTTCAGGCGGAACTGACTTCCATAAAGTTTTGTGACGAACAGCTCAACATGTCTCATTTAACAGTGATTGATTATTCCAATTGTATGAGAGAAGTGTGTGCTTTTAAATTAGAGAGAAGTTCAACATCTATTGGAGGTCCAGGTATGTATGTAGGAATTGACGAAAGTGTACATAGTAGAAGAAAAAACAGCACAGGACTGATTTTGCCTCAGCAGTGGATATTTGGAGGAATATGTAGAGAAACAAAAGAGTGTTTCATAGTTAAAGGTTCTGAAGATATTGTTGTTTTTAATGAACATTGCTTGTAATAATAAATGTTTCATTGTTTCTTGACATGTTTCTCATATTTTAAATATTTATATTTTAAAGAGAAATGGTGATATCTAACTAAAATATTACATTTTAGTTAGTTATTCTTCTTTTTAATGAACATTGCTTCTAATAAATGTTTCATTTTTTCTAATTTTATTTTGTCTTCACATGTTTCTCATTTATTTCATTTCCTAAAAATCTGTTCTATGATAATGAAAGGCAATACTATTTGAAATAAATTGTTGGCAGCATAACCTGACATGGTCCAATAGTTGAGGTAAGTGACACCTGAGTGCGCTGATGTCAACAGGCCCTAAAACATACTAGTACCAAAAATTGTTTTTATATTTATATCTTGAGTTTTATATTTGAAAAAAGAATAGATGTATGACATATTTTTATTGAAACTTTCTATTGAACTTCAATAATCACATTTAATTAATATTAAAACTCATGATTATTTTTATCTTCGAAGATATTAAAAAGTAAAAGAACCAGAAGTTAAAACCTGTGACTTAACTCAAAGTGACAACCACCGTAACTGATACCTTCATTTACATTAAATCGGTTTCAAGTGAACGTTTCAACAAACATATATCATCATCTACATAAATCGAAATGTTTGTTGGAATGTTTTTTTCTTGAAATGATTACAGAAACATACAAATCTCCCAAAGTTCTACTATTTTTTCTATACTAAATTTCGCGAATACTTTTATTATCGAAAATATTTAAAAAAAAAAGTATGAAAAGTTGTAGTGACTTAACTTGAAGTGACGGATTACCCTTTTTTCTTTGTTTTACTATGCAATTTGTACCTTATACGGCCTATGAAGTAGATCATCGCTCTACTTTTGGGCTACAATACACATCCACGAAAGTTGTTACCACCCATCTCGTAATTACTTCCAGCCAACCTACCATTGGTCCTCTGCAGTCTATTGCTTCCAAATTACCTTTATATCCTCCAGTATTTCTATTTCGGCCAATAAGGGCCATTCCAGATGTTGCCGAAGCGTGTGTGGGGGAGAACAGAGAGGATGAGAGTGAGAGAGGCGATAGGTCAATTTAATTTGTAGGATTACCGCTAGGGGGAGCCTCCACAGCGGAAGCCGGAGAAACGGAAGGAAGGACTCTCTCAATACATTGCCACAAACAGATACCTTTTTTTCCCGTAAATTTATTCTCTTCGACGTTTCGAGGAAGTGGCATTGTGAATATATTATTTTAATCAAGTTTTTGTGGCCTGTTTTTCATCGATTAATGATGTTATCTCCAGCCTCGTTCCCTTCCATTGTTCTCTTCAGCCGATAATGGTGCATAAAATTACCAAAAAGGATATTAATAATTACCATAATTAATAAAAGTCCAAGTATAAACAATTTGATTATTAACCAAAACCGAGATCTTGGAAAAACGCTTCTTTATGATAGTGCTGGTTACTGGAATGTATTATTACTTAATCTGCTACTTGTGGCCAATAAGTAATAGTGCTAAATAGCTTACAGTCATTCCATAAAACAAACAAAAAAATAAATAAATTAAAATACAATAAAATAGTAAAGCAATCGGGTGTATAAAAAAAAATGACCGTTTTTTAACCAAATATTTGTATTATTATTTCGATTATGGTGACAAAGAATATCTTTCGATACAACCCACTCCCTGGCAAGTTTGCGAGTACTTGTGGACGGATTTGACTCAACAGCTTCCTTCAGAACCTCATCAATATCCATTAATGGTCGCCCGGAGCCCTTTTTCCTTTCCAACGTCGTATCTCCACTGCTATTTTTTTCAAACCAACGTCTTCCCCTTCATATTTAAAAATTTCACATGCAAACATGTAATTTTTTTTTCAGTAATGTCTTAAAATTACAAGAATTTCGTAGGGCACTGTCACTGTTCTCCTTTGAAATAAATAACTAAACTGAGGCTTTTTTTGAAGAATCGAGTGTTAGTAAACAAGCTTAGAGAATGTTCTAAAAATGTTATTAAGTGTTGGTAAATAATAAATAGCATTACAATATTTACAGACTTTTAAACTCTGGAATTTGATAAAACGCTCATTTTTTATTTGTACACCCTATAACTTAAATAGTAAAAACAATAGCATACATATAATTTTAAACTACTAATTTAAATAGTTGGCTCCTCATACAAGACTGAAAAGACAAGAAACTGCTCGACGATTTCGCCTAATTCAACATTTACTGGACAAACGTTCAAAGCTACCAATTAATTACAAAAGACTCATTTACATGACAGTTATCAGACCTATTTGGACATACGGAGTTGAGCTTTGGGGCTCTACTAAACCATCCAATTCATCTCGCATCCAATCCTTACAATCCAAAATCCTTCGTAAAATCCTCAATGCTCCTTATTATGTCACAAACAAACTCATCCATCATGATCTTAATATCCCATATGTTGCTGATTTGGCCCAAACTAGATACCTATCCTTCCATGAAAAGCTCCATACACACTTGAATCCGCTAGTCTCTCGACTTGCTTCCCATACTATTCCTGATAACCCTCCGAGGCGTCTGAAAAGAAGATGGCCTCGAGACCTTCTACTATAAAACTTCATTGGAGTGCTATCAATGGATAGTTTCTCCACAAGTGATTTTTTTGTTCATGTCCTTTGTTCATACAGCCAATTTACTTGATGTAATGTTATTACAGTTGTAAATATCAATAAAAAAAAAAAAATAGTTGGTAACTACACATTAGGGAGAGTTAAAAGCTTTAAGTGGGATCTAAGCTGTTTGGTAGTAGTTGCACAACCAAGCTGAGAATGTACAAAACACTCGTCTGGCCCATCATGACGTGCAAATGAAACCTGGGTATTGCGTAAAAGCATCAGCCGAACCTACTGACAGGTCCGAAAGTAAGATATTGGAAATAGATTGACCTGTTGAGAAGAAGGGATCGTTTTGACTCCGAAAAAACCAAGAGCTAGACACACAATGATGACCGAAGTGTCTCACATTATGTAAGGTACAACAGGTACAATAGCTGGGGCATGTAATCAGGATGGCTGAGGATTTATATATGATATAAATAGATATAAAAATTTATATAAAATCATAAATTAAAGTTTGATTAACCGGGCGCAAGATCTGCAGTTCTGCATTTTTCAATTTCGTAAATTCTCCGCTTCTGACTGAATATTCTAAGGAATAGCTTATTTTCGAAAATTATAAGGCGTTGTTCATTCTCATTATTAAATGTCCCGTTTCACGTTCATTACGAAGAGTTAGAAGGGCGGTATAATGAAGATAAAAGAATATAATAGATTCTATTTTACACAGTTGATTCTATTACAGTTCTCTATTTTCTTTTCGGAATTTATTAAAATTTAAATGAAAAAGGTTCAACCGTATGGAAGGATTTTAAAAATGAAATTTCGTCCAATCAGAAAACGTTTTTTTGGTTCAGTTCACACAAAACCTGTTGAAAGAGTTAATAGCTCAATTTCCTTGTAAATTTTACTGACTGAAAGCTGAATATTTTTTCATTTTTTTATTCGTCTGAATTTTCAGACCAGTTTGATATTTTAATTTATCTTTGTAGAACTACGACTAAAAGGTATAGCTTGAAATCACAAAGCTACAGTAATACTAGGTCTTAATTCTCCTCATTTTTTAAGTCTTAATAATTTACAATAAAATTCTTCTAATTTTAAAAACATTATCCTTCCAACAGAGACAAGAAAATTCTTAATTGGCTTCGATTCCCAACTTTATTACAAAATGCAGTTAATAATGATGAATGAAGAAGATGCTTCCTTTATGATGAGGAAACCTGCTGGATGCCTACAAGGCAAGATGGATGGAAATCATTAAAACAAAAAACGAGGACATGGCATTAAATTAAAGTGGAAACTCCTCACTAAATATTAAGGAATGGGATTTGGCCCCGACTGAACAATTTAAATATTTAGGAAGGTGGCTTGGAGATGGATTTTTGGAGGCGTAGTTATAGGATATCAAGACTACAACACATTCCGAATAACAGAATTAGGGAAGCAGTAAATATACCAGTTAACATCCAGTACTCAGTTGAAACGAAAAAACTGAGTTGGTTTGGTCATGTTATGAGGATGGAGGACGACCGATGGCCTAAAAGCGTACTGAAACATGTACCATCGGAAAGGAAGAAAAGAGGTCGGCCAGGAAAGAAGTTGATGGAAGGGATCCCGGAGGCAAAAGCGGCCTCAGCACTTAGAGAGGAAGACTGTTACGATAAAAAGAAATGGTGGCAGGGCTTGTTAGGCTTTGTGGTAATAAAGTCGTTTACATATATACCAATATTTTTTTAAAGTCTCAATCTCCGTCTTTGAAGAAAGATTTAAAGTATACACTTTTTTATGCTATATTTTTGCATTATTGCATCGAGCGAATTTGATCTCAATGATTCTTTTTTCTCCTCGATATCCATGAATATGAAATATTTGATAACTGATTATTGATTTCTGATTAGATCTCTAGGCCATTGTCGTTTTGATATAAGAATTTTCATAACAAGTTCACGTAGCATAGAGTAGTAATCAGAAAGAACTAAACATAACTAAAGAACATTTACATAACTCAAAATTTGGCATTCTTGAGTTAAACCTTCAGTAAAAATTATATTATTTTAAAGTTTTTAGTTCAGGAACGACATATCTGATATTTCATTTCCACTGTGTGTTTTTTTTAATAAAGCCATATTTTGTTTTGTGTCATCTTTGAATTTGAAGTTTTTTTGGATGAATGGTGTAGTTGAAAGTCAAATAGTTTCAAGCTTTTACAAATTTTCGAATGCTTTGCTTTACCAATACTCTAACTTTTATTCTTTTAACTCGCATGGAACTTTGAAATAGCTCTATTGATAAATTTGTTTTTTTGAGTTATGACGCTGTTCTTTCGAAGAAATTGTATGATTTTACCGTGGGAATTTCCATATCGTTGTTTATATCGTGTGATTCGATGCAAACTACAAAGAAATTATAATTTTTCTTAGAATTCGTGTTGTTTGGGCGTGTTATTGAACCACACGTTAAAATTTAGTTTCTAGACTCTCTGCTTTCTTTTTCTTTCTGCAGGGTTGAGCGGATTCCTCTTTCGTTAAGCTTATTTACATAACTTAAACGTTTCTAAACTTAAAACAAACTATCAACCAAGTCCTTTCCCGTTTCTCTACGCATTCTTTTCTTTAGAAGGAAACGGCGAACTGAAATCTTATCTGGGAGAAACCATGTTATATAACCGGAGACCAATACCGGCTTCTATTCTGTAAATATTTTACAGATATGTTCAAACTCGAAACATTTACTCTACATTGATTACTATATATGTTTTGTTTTTTTAACACGACCTATAATATTTATCCCACTTTAGGGTTAACTTAATAGGAATTTACCAACTTTCCATCCTTAAAACAAAGAACAAAAATAAAAATATTTAAACATAAAAAAATTGACCAATAATTATAAATAGTAATACGACGTAAGTCAATAAGACCTACAATTAAATTAATGTTCAAAGAACTTTCGTTCTGGTGTATTCATCGCAAAAATTGCGAGAACACGAGGACATGGGATCGGATAAGAGAAAAGATTTGTCCTCTGCCGGCAGGCGGCCTTGGTGGCTAAAATGGGCACTGTCACTGAAAGACAAAGGTTCCGGTTTCGAATTCCGGCTGGGGGCCTATCTTTTCTCTTTAAAAATAAAAATATTTAAACATAAAAAAATTGACCAATAATTATTTTAAAAAATAACAAAAATGTGTCACGGAATCATTTTTTTTTCTAATATAATTTGCTACAATTCACAAAAGTAATGTGCTGTACCAAATAGACCAGTCTCAATCTTCAAAAACTTGGACAGATTTAAATGTATCTATACAGAATAAATCATATATATCATATATATATATATATAAGTTAAGACTATAATGATGATCGCATAGTCGCTAATCAAGCTGGCATTGTAAACAGCTGTAGGAATCTATGAATAGAGGTTCAAGATGGCAATAAGGTCAGTATTAAACCAGTTATCGTGCGAGTCGTTACGGGTTGGTTACGGGAACTATATAAGTTTTATATATATATATATATATATATATATATATATATATATATATATATATATATATATATAAACAGTAACAATAAAATAAAAGAAATTGGTATCCGACAATAATAAATGCTTTGCTCTTTTATTTACATACCGCTTTGTACTATTTTTTGTACAGTTCCCGATATTTTTTATAAGTGGGTTTTTATTGTGTTTACACTTAAAACACAATTCTGAATCATTTTAATTATATATTTCATAATGAATAAATATACTGTTTTAATATATTATTGCCGCTGGCAGTTCCGGAACTGCGTAATCACTGAGACGCATCGGTTATCACCAGTCGCGGAACTGAGGGGCTTTCTGTTCATTCTGGAATCTTTGGGATATTCCATGACATTTTTCTTTATAAGAAAGGATATTTGGTAAAACCCATTAGACTAGGAAGTCGATTTAAGTACCATTGAGCTACTAATGGTAGAGACTGAATTGAAAATACCGTGGCGATGGTGTCAAATTCGGCTATGGTAGTGAACTTTTTTAATCGGTCAATAGCTGTAAATGGATCCTAGGGGATCTGCAGACCTCCTCAGGGCTCACTCAGCCTAAATTTTGCAATGTGATTTAGTTACAAACCACCTCCCTAAACAACCGTTGTCCTTGAAACAGTACAGACTCTACCATATACTGAACCCCAGACCGTTCACCTGCTGTAGAGGTTTTTTTTTATATTTTGTTTTTTTTAGAAATAGAAGCATAAAATATCTGATACTTTAAAAACTAAAGTTTAGATAGGATAATGAAATGAATGAAAAATATTTATTTTTCATGAAGACATTATTATTAAGCGCGATATAGTCGGTGTATAATAAAATTAATTTTAGACAAATGAGCCTAACTATATATATATATATACAGCTAGGCTTATATGTCTAAATATAACTTTATTAAGATAAAGTCATCCATAATGATCTTAATCTTTTGCTGATTTGGGCCGAACCCGATATGAATCCACAAACTTTACACTAATATTTGATTGTAGATGATCCTCCGAGGCGTCTGAAAAGAAGATGGCCTGGCAAACTTTTAAGAATTTATTTTAGCTGTAAGAATAGGATCCTCATACAAGACTGAAAAGACAAGAAACTGCTCGACGTTTTCGCCTACATCAACATTTACTGGACAAACGCTCTAAGCTCCCAATTAATTAAACAGACTCATTTGCATGACAGTTATCAGACCTATTTGGACATACGGAGTTGAGCTTTGGGGTTCTACTAAATCATCCAATTAATCTCGTATACGATCCTTACAATCCAAAATCCTTCGTAAAATCCTCAATGTTCCTTATTATGTCAGAAACTCATCCATCATGATCTTAATATCCCATATGTTGCTGATTTGGCCCAAACTAGATACCTATCCTTCCATGGCAAGCTCCATACACACTTGAATCCGCTTGTCTCTCAACTTGCTTCCCATACTATTCCTGATAACCCTCCGAGGCGTCTGAAAAGAAAATGGCCTCGAGACCTTCTACTATAGAACTTTATTGGAGTGCTACCAATGCTTAGTTTCTCCACAAGTAATTTTTTTCATGTTATTTGTTCATATTAGCAAATTTACTTGTTGTAATATTATTACACAGTTATACAGTTGTAAATTTCAATAAATAAATTAATAATAAAGTAAATACAATGCCATTATTTATTTTGTATTGTTATTGTGCATTGTTACGTAATATTAATGGAATTCGAAAGGTTCCACTTTTAAGAAGTTCTCATTCAGGAAAAGCACGTATCTAAAGTTAAAGAAGTACCTTCGTAAGCGTTAGGATCACTCCCACACGGGATAATAATTTAATATTTAAGGGAACGGGATGGATTAATGCGGGATATAAAGAAATGGCCGAGGGCTGTGCATTGCTATTCCGACCACCGCCCTCACCAAATCATTACCGCCTCCGCGGTTCTTCCTTTTGCCTTCTCTCAGCGGAATTAAATAAAACACACCAAAGCCTATTACGCCCTAAATGCGATTCTATAAGAGCTAATAAAACAATATATAGATCAGCAAATTTTGATAGCATTAAAATCAATTACCTATTTAATAATATTGGATAATTTTTTAATGACTAATGTGTAAATTGGTAACAGAAAATATAAAATTTAAAAACTGATTTTACTTTACATATGAAATGGTTAAAGATATTTAAAACATATACCACAACAAATTCATTAAAAAAATTATAATTTCAATTAAATATCACCAATCCATGGACTGGAATACGTGTTTAGTTTTAGTTGGAAAGAAAAATCAATATTGTACATCATATCGGTTACAAAATTCTACAAAACTATTAACGGACCATTAATAAAAAAAATATCAATAAAATCGATCCACCCATTCAAATGATAATCAGAGCAGAGTTAGACAAATAGCGAAAACAAGGGCGTCTTTTGGACTTAAAAATAAACAAAAAAAATTTAAATTAAGAATAGTAAAAAAAATATATAGCAATATAGCAATTTTTTTTTACTTAATAGGTGGTTGATTTCGAAGCCTGGGCTCATAATTCATTAAAATAATTATAATTACGGAGTTAAGGATCAAAAGAAGACAAACCTACAATTTTAAAACTTAACTTTTCTATATTTTTTTCTAGTTTTGTCTAGCATTTTTGTCCAAAATTGACACATCTACCGTATTTCTGATGGTTTATGTATGTTACTCTTAACGTGAAGTTAAGGGAGCATAATATTGCTTGAATTAACCAACGAAAATGCAAAAAAAGTCTGGAGCTATCTTGAAAGGTTTGGAATTATCCTGAACGCCTCAATTAATATTAAGCTTTAGAATATTTTAAAATATAAGCATATGATAAAACTATTATCTAAACAACATAGATTAAACCAATCTTACTAATATTGAATATAATGTTTCTTGGGTGCATTATTCATGTTTTGTTTTGCTGTTATTCTCTTTCTACCCTGAGGATGCCTGAATGGGCGAAATATTGGACAGATAATTTCTATTTCTGTTTTAGTTTGGAGACTTAAGGCTTTTCGTTGGAATTTTTCCACGGTCTTAATTTAAACAACTTATTTTTTGTTTAGTCACAAACTCTGGTATTCAGTTCAGAAATACCAGATAAAATTACCGATTTTTTGAGATCTCACTTTACAGTTTTAATTTTATTTATTATGCTCCTTACTTTGTAACGAACAAAGTAATCCATAATGACCTTAATGTCCCATTCGTTGCTGATTTGGGTTGAATCCGATATCAAACTTTTCATGACAAACTTCATTTCCACTCAAACCCACTAGTTTCAAACCTAGCAACCTCTTTAATTCCTGATAATCCTCCGAGGCGTCTGAAAAGAAGATGGCCTCGTGACCTTCTAAGTTGAACTTTTTATTTGAGTACTACCACTGGGTAGTTTCTCTACTTCTCATTTCATGTCGATGTGAACATTAATTATATTTACTTGTATTAGTATAATACAGTTGTAAATTTCTTTGAATAAGTTATTAAAAAAATATTTATATATATTAAATTCCGTTATAAAATAATTGCTTTTAACTCTAGGTGAGCCTCATGTATTTAGCTGTCCAGTGTGTTTGGGGTCGTAGGTTACGTTACTCTTTTCGTCCGTTCCAACACAGCTACCCCGGAATTGATTTTATGAGAGATGAAACATTATTGGAAGAGAGCTGCAGGACCCGAGGAGGAATCTTATTACTGTTGAGAGTGGTCTCGCACGACCCAATACTTTGACCGTGTCTAATTGAGCATTGGCTGCCCTTCAAAGCGATTCCCGGCTTTGATGCACCTCCACGCATATTACCTCACATATGTTATGTTCATGTATACATGTATTATATATATGTCCGGTAAAATAGGAACGTGGCTAATGTGTGTGTAGGCGAGCGGATACACAGCTCTAAGAGCCTAACTTCGGCAAACTCAGTTGTCCGAGTTGGGCCTCTAATGCAATGCTTAAATATTCCCCTTTCGTACCAGAAATATTCTTCTTATGCCAAGTGTTTTTCTATTCTTTAGAAGTTTTTGTATTTCTAAAGTTTATAGAATTTGTTGAAATAAATTCCCTACATCCCTAATATATGTATTATCATCTAGTCAGTTAAACCTGATCAAAATATATGAATTCCTTTCTATTATAATAAGATGCGGAAACATTTAAGGTATCTCTAATTCCATGATTGAACCAGGGATACACAAACCTTGCATTTTACCATATTTATACAAGAACGAAAAGTAAATAGAAATTATAATTATAAGAATTTATGATAAAAGAAATCATTTTAACGCTTTCAATAGAGGAATACAAATGGTATTTTTTGTCTTCCACAGTTTTGTGAATATCCGCCACGTTAATTTGAATTCAACATGAAAAATCATAAAAAAATGCTCACAAGATAGCGCTAAAACTCACATAGCATTATATAATGCTATGTGCAACGAAAATGTTAAACATATCTTTGCTCATAGTTCATTGATATCGTAAATCGTTCTCACTACCTCTAAACTCATTAATATGTTCTTGTTAATATACTTGAAGACTTTTATATAATTTTACATATTTCTGATAATCGAACAATTATTTCTCCATAGAAGTATTAAATGTGAAAATATGTCAAATTAAAAATTTCTTACAATCCTCTCTTAAAATGCACCTGATGCAGTAAAAGAGATACCATGTATCATTATTAATATGTTATTTTTCAAATATTAATAAAAGCCAAAGGGGTTAAGAAAGAAAAAAAAATTAAAAATTTCAAAAATCTATCAAACTTTTATAAAAAATTAACAAGCAGCTTAAAAACTTTAGTACATGCAAGTAACCTTACTTTAGTTCAAAGTTCAATGTCTGTTCAACCACTTAAGTTTGAATAATTCTTCTAATATCTTATCCCAGCTTCCATTGGAGTTTATTCCAGTGACGCGGCTGGAAAAGGGGGCAAGGGACTTCTGAACTCCTGCTTTGCCCTCATTCCTGGGGAAGAAGCTTAGTTCGGGGTCCCAGGCAAATTGTAAATAGGGTTTGAATGTGTACATTATTTATTTATTTTTATCTAGACTTATTTTATTTTGTTTATTCCACTTTTTTGTTTTGTTTTGGAATGGTTGTAGCTTCACAGCACCATTACTTATTGCCTACAAGTGGCAGATTGTAATGTCTGAATAAAGTGTTTTTAAAAAAAAAAAAAAAAAAAATATATATATATATATATATTGCTTATGTAGTTTAAGGGGCAACGATTAAAAAAAAACTATAACATGCAATGATATATCTGGATACTATGATATTTCTTAATTAGTCATTAATGATTACAAGGCTCAGAATCCAGTTGAAATGTGCCTGCTAACCTATATTGCTTCAATATAGCAAGCCAGTGTTCGAGCGATCTTAATATTCTGAATTTGGACGAATCATTCATCATGGAATATTTTTGTTTTATTTTTCAGTGGAAGTCGAGATGGGCGGTGATGAGAAAGCTATCTCCAGTAGCAGGTAATAAAAAGAGATAGGAAGTTTCACGAAAATTTAAAAATACCATCAATTTACCTTCAATCTTATTTAATTCATTCATTTATTATGTTTTCATTTAGTTTTAGATTATTTCATTGGTAATAATAATGACCTGCTGTGAACAATTTTACTTTTTATAAAAATCGCTTGTTTTTATTCTTACAATTGAATTGAAAATAAAATAACTATGCCTTATTAGGAAAAAGAATATTGTAAGCAATTATTTCCTATTTACTGAAAAGTAATAATCACAAATAGCATTAGTTTACAATTTGTGGTAAATATATTTATGAGAATCAACTCATTATCCTCTCTAAACTTTAGTGTTTAAAGTATCAGATATTTTATGCTTCTATTTCTAAAAAAACAAAATATAAAAAAAAACCTGTACCACTACAACCCGTGAAGGGTCTGGGGTTCAGTACATGGTAGGGACTGTACTGTTTCATGAACAACAGTTCTGCAAGGAGGTGACTTGTCCTAGATCACTCTCAACCTCAAGATTTCACTTTGTTCTACTAACTCCCTTCAATACCTTTTACACATCTCATGTTAATTTTATAACCTGGATCTAGGAAACCTCAAAGAAAAACACTTCTGACAAATTCCTTTGATGCTAATCGATATTTGGGATCAGCTGATTATTAAAATCTACGTCCTCTTTCAACACTATTTATTATAACCCGACTAAAGTGGTGCTTCAATTTATGCTACACTATAAATTTGAGGAAGTTTATGTTCGTTCTTTAATTTCTTCTTTAAATAGAAGAAAAAAACTTATTTCCAGTAAAAAAAAAGGTTTATTCCTTATTTTCGAGATACGTTTCGGCCTAGGCCATTCTCAATCTTCTGTTTAATTATGAGAATCGACTTATTATCTTCTCTAAACTTTAGTGTTTAAAGTATCAGATATTTTATGCTTCTATTTCTAAAAAAACTAAATATAAAAAAAAACCTGTTCAGCACGTGAACGGGCCTGGGATTCAGTACATGGTAGGGACTGTACTGTTTCATGGACAACGGTTCTGGAAGGAGGTGACTTGTCCCAGATCCAATACGATCCTTCTCCGATTGGTAACAGATTAAATAAAAGTCTAGCCAGCAGCGGGATTTGTTACTAAGGTTTTCTAAATGGCAACTCAGTGCTCTACTATTGAGCCACTCCGCTCCTATGCCTCCTCTTCTAGTACCTTGTAATTACTAACATAAAATCTTAGTCTTAAAATTTTTAAATGTAGGTAGTAGTGTATGTATATATGTATAATTTAAGAGACAAAAACAAAACAATAATGGCGGTTCTAATGGATTTTGTGAATTAGATGAATAAGAATAAAGTCGGTACCACTTTATAATCCACGAAAGGTCTTTGATTCATTACATGCTAGAGACTTTTGCTTTTTCTAATACAACAGAAGGAAATGGTTTGTCCGGTACTCAACCACCAGGTTTTTTACCAATAATGGTTGGGTGAACCTCAGGAGGATCTGTAGCTCTCTCAGGGTCCATCCATAGCTGTTAATAGACTAAATAATTCATCTCCTATATTTGAATTTGAACCAGTGACCTTCAGCAAACCGATCTACATGTTAAGCTATCATACGTCATAATAATAATAATAATATAAGCAAAACAATCTCTATTTATTATTTATTACGTATTTTTCTCGGATAAATTATTAATATCTAATACATCTGAGTTTGCTCTAGTATAACAGTTTCTCAGTCTCCTCTGCACTGATACCCGATGCTTGAAAGGGTCGACATGACATTGCAGCAAGCTTTCCGATGACACGAGACGAAAGATTACACCGCATGGGCAGTAATGAAGCGCTGACAGCGCTCTTTGTCGAGAGATAAGCCTCTACCTGTCAGTGTATATTATTCTCTCTCACTGAGCTCTATGATAGTTGCTCTAGCTAGAGCTAATCTAAATGAATATATCAAGCTCTGCGGAACTTGAGACGACCTCGGCTAGAGATCTACTGATTAAACTACTTGATCACAAATATACTGCTCATTGTTTCAAATTTTCTATTCAGTCATCGCTTAATTTTATTTATTACTTGTACTAAATATGCCGTTATTGTTTCACACCAAATACAATATTTATGCGTTAAAGTTATTTCCCTTTAATATTCAGTATATTAATACTAAAACTAAAATTTCTTTAAAGTTTCACACAAAAACGAAATCCCAGACTCCTATTGTACATGATTAGCTATTAAACCATAATTAACAAACAAAAGCCTGTTACTAATCTTATATTTAGTCTTTAGTATTTTGTTTATTTCGCTACGGTTATATCTACTCCTAGAACTAAATAAAATGGTTAAGTATTTTAAAACAATTCATAAATGTTTCATTGATTTTTACGACCTATTCTTGATGCATTTATCAGACATATATTTTAGCAAAATAATTGTCTTTTCTTTACTATTTTTCAATTAACGTTTTTTGACTATTTTCCGCTTTAATTAATTATGACTCCGTCGTAAACCAACATTTTTTTAATAACATCCGACTGATTTCTGTAGAACAGGTCTTTTAGTTAGGACTACACCTGGACAAACGCTTAACTTTGAATCCTCATACTAGACTGCTACGAAAAGTAACAGCTCGCCGTTTAAGGATACTTCGATATTTACTAGACAAACGCTTTAAGCTCCCAATTAATTAATAACAATCATTAGACCCATCTGGACTTACGGAGTAGAGTTTTGGGGTTCCACTAAGCCATCGAATTCCTCTCGTATTCAATCCTTACAGTCCAAAATCCTTCGTAAAATCCTCAATGCTCCTTACTTTGTTACGAACAAAGTAATCCATAATGACCTTAATGTCCCATTTGTTGCTGATTTGGCCCGAATCCGATATCAATATTTTCATGGCAAACTTCATTCCCACTCAAACCCTCTAGTTTCAAACCTAGCAATTCTCTTCAATTCCTGATTATCCTCCGAGGCGTCTGAAAAGAAGATGGCCTCTTGACCTTCTAAGTTGAACATTTATTTAAGTACTACCATTGGGTAGAGCTTCTACTTGCCTTTATCTCGAGACATGATTTATCTTTCATTACATTTACTGGATGTATTCAGTATACAGTTGCAAATTTCAATAAATTGTTTATTTAACTATATTGGAAATCATTTTCGAAAATTGGAAAAAAAACGAAAAAAACGTGTATTTTTCTGCACCATATATGATTTTAACTTGCATTGTTTTAAAATTATACATAAGTTTTTTTGAGTATTAAATTGCTTAGGAGAGCGGAGTGGCTCAGTGGTAGAGCACTGAGTTGCCATGCCGTAAATCCTGGTTCAAATCCCGCTGAAGGCAAGACTTTTATTTAGTCTGTTTGCAGACGGTGATGGATCACATAGGATCTAGGACCTCCTGGGGCTCACCCAGCCTCTATAAAATAGGGTATCCGAAATAATGGGGGGGGAAATTTGGCGGTTGAGCGTGACCTAGGACAAGTCACCTCCTTGCATAACCGTTGTCCATGAAACAGTACATTATCTACCATGTACTTAAACCCAGACCCGTTCACGGGTTGTAGTGGTACAGGATTTTTTTTCAGGCTTAAATTACTTAAGTATTATTTTATTTTTATAATAAAAATAAGTTCTAAATAACATTTGGCATAGCCAACGTCCAGCAGTTGTCAGACATTGTTTTAGTTAGGTAACTAGATTTCAGGCTTGGATAAAATATGCCATTTGTACCCAAACCTATTCCGTTTTTACTGGCCATTATTTTGGTAGAATTTTATTGTTTAATGTCTTTATTAAGGACTGAGGTAATTTTTTTAAATAGGCAAACTTTTGTGTATAATATAGTACGTTTTCTGTAAACTCTGGATCTATAACTAAGAGGTAAGCTAGTGAAATAAATTAATATTTTTATTTTAGTAACAATCATCTTTTATGAAATAATACTGATTAATTGCTCGTTGCATTGCTATTTCGTGGTTTTAAAAGAAAAAAAATTGTTCTCCTTGCACGAGCAAAGCATGTAGTTATCTCTGGCTGGCAAGCCTCTTCGCTCCTGCCTCTATAAGCAGTCAATAAAATATTCTAATACATGGCAGCATGTACATATTATAATGTTACATAGCATTATGAGATAAGATAGCGTATAATTAGGCCCCAGCAACACGTTCGGTGTCCGAGTAATTAGCATATTTTGTAGCTCCTTGCGTGTCCTTTGTTCTACTAACTCCTTTCAATACTTTATATAACACACCTCATGTTAATTTTATAACCTGGATCTAGGAAACCTCAAAGAAAAACACTTCTGAAGAAATTCCTTTGATCCTAATCGATGTTTGGGATCAGCTGATTATTAAAATCTACGTCCTCTTTCAACACTGTATTATAACCAGACTAAAGTGGTGCTTCAATTTATGCTACACTATAAATTCGACAAAATTTATGTTCGTTCTTTAATTATACTTTTTTGGGGGGATTTTCTTTATAAATAAAAATTTCTAGTTGTTTTAATACAATGTAATAATAAATATAGCACATAATATTCATTTATTTCTTTTACTATTATTCTCTTTCTGTACTGAAGTTGAAAAGATGAAATAATGACATGAATTTTTGTTTTCTGTGTGTAATTTTACACTTTAGGCTTTTTCCTTGTATTTTTTCATAATTTTTCATTCTATTATCTTAAAACTCTTTTGAGCGTATGCTCATTTACATTAATATTTTTCTGGAATAGCCTAATGTCCACAAGGGAGTGGAGTGCCTCGTACTGGAAATCCTGGTTCAAATCCCGCTGCAGCCGGAGATGGATCATATAGGATCTAGGACCCTCCTGGGGCTCACCCAGCCTCTATAAAATAATTTAAAAATAGGGTATCCAAAGTAAGGGGGAAAATCTGGCGGTAGAGCGTGATCTAGGACAAATCACCTGCCTGCAAAACCGTTGTCCATGAAAAAGTTCTGTCTCTACCATGTAGTAAGCCCCAGACCCATTCACGATTTGTTTATCAAATGTCCACTGGTTTCTTAATAATGCCAATATTTTTTTCTCTTGTTTTTGTAATGTGGTTTCCTGTCTTCATTTTTTGTGAATTGTATTACATATTTTTATCCACCTTTGTACTTCTTGGGCATTTTTCGTGTGTGTTTTCTATTTGTTACTATATTATTTTATCAGCTCTTTTTATTTAAATTTTTCCTGTAACCTTCCTTATTGTTCATTAGTGGCATTTTGGCTTTGGTGGTGGTGGGATGCTTCCTAAGGTTGATGTCTTGCTGTATTTTGAAGTTGGGATGTACTTCATTTATTTATTCCATATATGCTATGATTCTCTTCCTGCTTTGATGATGTAATAGGGGAAATATCGAAGGTATTTTGTTTTTCTGTTAGAGACTTAAGATATTTTGTTCTAAATGTATCCCTCTATAAAGTGATTAAAATAGTTTTAAAAATACCTAACAAAAAAAATTTTGTAAATTTAGTTTACAGCCAAAAAGTCATAATTGTCTATAATTTCCTATTCTTCTTGATTCCATAAAACACCTAATAACTTCTTCACAAGGTCGTAAAGGTTCTAGGATAGATTCCACGCGAGTAATAAAACTGAATGGCAGAAAAAGCTAGCTAAAGTAAATTTACTGTCCTGCGATGTCGTAAAATGGAGAATTACGAGAGAAAAGAAGAGGAGCTAAGTCCGGTGATTCATTTATGTCTCAATAAATAGTTTATTAAACGGGATAAATAAATAATAAATAAAAAAAAATAATATTTTCATAAAATTCTTACAAAAGCAAGTCCAGAAAAATTAAAAGGCGGTGTAGTTCAACCTCTGAGATCACTGTCTATTTATCTAAAGTTCGGGTTCGAAACAGGGGATTATTATTCAAGAATTAATAATATATATATATATATATATATATATATATATATATATTTATATATTACAGACTTCGGATCGATTCTACGTGATATATAGACCCTAGGGGCACGCATAGCCTCTTTAAGATGGGGATATTGGTATATTGCCCTATATTGCTGTTTAGTGCCATCTCTGCACATTTGGCCAAGTCGTTAACAAATACTGAATCCTAGAAAAACATAAGGGTTTTGGTGATTATAATTTTCTTTCAATTAAAGAACAACGATTAGATTAGAAAGAACAACGGTCACCTGTGGTCTAGAGGTTAGCGTAACAAACTACTGAACCCAAGATCGCGGGTTCGTAGCCCGGCAGGTGGCCTTAGGAATTTTTTTAAGGGAGTAAAAAATCCTTAGCTACGCCGTCCTTCGGAAGGGACATTAAATGGGGGTCCCGAGCCTGTACGATGTCAGGTACTCGTTAAAAATCCCTATCCTAATTAAACCTGGATAGGCAAAATTTAGAGCTCCCACTGTAGCATCGTCCGATTAGCCATAGCAGCATAAAGCGACGTTAAGTTAACAAAAAACGATTAGATAAATAAAAAGTTTAAAATATATTGAAGAGATTTTATTTTAATTTGATTCTAATTTTTTAAGAAGAAATAATCTAAAAGTCAGAATAATTTAGACTTATTCTTCTGGTATTATTATTCTTTTTTTCAATAATTGTTGTTAATTAACTATTTAAAATTTTCAAAAATTATATTTATTTGCTTATTAAAATTTTATTAGATTTCATCTAGTGATCCTTCATTAGTCTTAACCAAATATCTAAAAACCTGTACCACCACAACCCGTGAACTGGGGTTCAGTAGATGCTAGAAACTGTACTGTTTCATGGACAACGGTTCTGCCAGGAGGTGACGTCCTAGATCACGCTAAACTGTCAGATTTCCCCCCCCCCCTTATTTTGGGTAGTCTATTTTTATAACATTTTAAGAGGCTAGGTGAGCCCCAGGAGGCTCCTAGATCCTATATGTTCCAAGGTTGGTCCCTAATCATCTGTCTAATTAATGAAAAATAATATTGAAAGCATACGTATTAATTATAACAACATTCTATACGATAAATAAAATAATTATTTTAAAATAAAATATTGATAATGAAAGATTACAATTAGCAAGTCCTGTTAGAATGGCAGAGCAATGAGTAGCCATGCCGGAAATCCTGGTTTAAATCCCGCAAGGATCTAGGACCCTCCTGGGGTCACCCAGCCTCTATAAAATATTATAAAAATAGGGTACCCAAAATTAGGGGGGAGAATCTGGCCTAGGACAAGTCACCTCCTTGCAGAAACGTTGTCCTTGAAACAGTCTCTGCCATGTACTGGACTCCAGAACCGTTCACGGGTTGTAGTGATACAGGTCAGTTTAGAATGGTAGGGAGTAGTGTAGTTCAGTCTGTAGATACCCGAGTTGCTATACTTTAGTTTACGAGTTAAAATCTCTATGTCAAATAAGTTACTTAATCAATTAACAGTCGGGGATGGACTCTGTGGGATTTACAGACCCTTCTGGCGATCATCTTACATCTAAGGAGTGGGTTCCCTAAATGGTTGGTTGAGCGTGCCTCTGCCCAACTGTCGTCCAAGAAACTGTACAGTCTCTACAATGAACTGAACTAAAGACCCTTCATGAGTTGTACTTCATTTCCTTTTTTTTTTTTTTTTTTTTTTTTTTTTTTTTTTTTTTTTTTTTTTTTTTTTTTTAGCAGAGAGCGGTAGTTGCCGATAAGGTTACGGAACATGTATTACACTGTTGTAACCGTTATCATCTCTAGTCTATCTTTTAAATAATCCGCTAGGACAGGACCCAGAGGTTCGTGTCCGAGCGGAGATACGAGGATAAGGCCCAGGTACGGCAGCTATTGTTGGCTAAGAGGAAAGAAGACACATTGCAGTTCTGCTTGCCTCTGCAGTTCTTATCTCTCGTCTGTCGTGACGTTGAGTCTTTCTCTTCTTTCTTATAGGCTGCGTCCCTATCTACTGGCATTTATATTTTCTAGTAGGGGAACTCTATAACAGAGCTATATATATATATATATATATATATATATATATATATATGTTTAGATATGCTAATTAATATCCAATTATATTTTGGCGTCGTTCCAATAATTTATTGTTCTAATATTCATGCTCTAACAGGGAAAAAATGTTTTAATTGTTTTGTTTTTTCTGTACCACTTCAAAACGTGAAGGGTCTTGGTTTCAGCAGGAGAAATTGGGAAGTATTTACCTAAAAGTCAGAATAATTTAGGCTTATTCTTCGTTTTTTGAATAATTGTTGTTAATCGACTATTTAAAATTTTCAAAAATTATATTGGTTTGCTTATTAAAATTTTATTAGATTTCATTTAGTGATCCTTCATTAGTCTTGACCATCTAAAAACCTGTACCACTACAACCCGTGAACGGGTCTGGGTTTCAGTACGTGGTGGAGACTGTACTGTTTCATGGACAACGGTTGTGCAGGGAGGTTATTTGTCCTAGATCACGCTCAATCCCCAGATTTCCCTTCTTATTTTGGATTTTGGACTCCCAGGAGGGTCCTAGATCTTATATGATCCATCTCCAGCTGCAAACAGACTAAATAAAAGTCTTGTTTGCAGCGGGATTAGAACCAGGATTTTACAGTATGGATTTACTGGTATTTCATTGGTTATATAATTCTGTTGGTTATTAGGTTTTCATTTAACTCGAATAATATTAATTTAGTTGTAAATCATATTTTTTTTAATTCGATTTATAATTTTTTTGTTATTAATCAGGTCTATTATTATATTTATTTTTACATTGTTTTTTCCTGGTGTATTTTGTTTATTTTATTTTTATTGTTTGTTGTTTGTATGTTTTGTTTACTGAAATGTGTGGTCAGACCAGTTCGGTCTGGTTTATCAAGGGGTTTTTGTTATGTAAATGCAACTGGGGTGCCGGATAGTACTCGCGATGAGCTGTAGAAATGTAGAAATCCCGTGTACGAATCCGGATATGACTGGTAAATAATTTAATCTTTTGTCAACAATAGATCGATCTTCAGACCATCCTAGGGATTTCCTAACCTCTATAAAGTGCGTACCCTTAGGAAGGGAAAAATACCTAGCAATTGAGCTTCATATCTGGCAAACTGCCCTCTTACAACCGTTGTATTAGATACAATACTGAGTTGTAGAAATAACTACAGTTTCAGATAAAAATATTAGCATACGCACTTTATTTTCTTTTGCGAAAAATGGCCACGCATTCAATATGTTTTTCGCTCATTCTTTCTTCTTCTACAATAATCCATCATTCTTTCCTAATGCCTTCTTCTTTCATCCGTCTATTCCACATGTCCATGCTCAGTTCTCTCCTCCACAAGAATCCTGAAGTGTTTGTGTCGCTGTCTAATTTTTTCTCTATCTTACAGTCTTCATCAGTTATTCCAAATATTTATGTCCTTCTTTTATTTGCCTTTGCATAAGCTCTGATTTTTCATGTTGTATATTTGATCAAAAACATTCTTACAACCATCTGGGACCCATACTGACCATGTGTCTGTTGAAACTTGGTCATTTTTTCCTCACATAGTTCAAAATAAAAATAATTTTCTATACGCCTTTATTTTATCAATATTTGGAAAAAAAGTTATACCATTAATGATATTTAATCTATAACTAATTGCGAAACTTAATGGAATGGTGCAAGGTTCTGGTTGGTACAGAAAATCATGGCCATAAACAACATACAACGTTTGTGAGTATTATTCATATTAGTTCTCGTACTAAAGGGACACTGGAAATTTTGGTATTTTGAAAAACAAATCATTTTGTATGAATTATTGAAAGCGAAACTTTCTATAAAAAAGACGATCCTCTGATCAAAAGTAAAACCATTAGTGACCATGAGTTCGGCTACGTGCAAGGAGATTGAATAGAATAGCTTGGAGCAGCTACTGGGTTTGTTTTGGTACGTTCTTCGTTTAAGGTATTGTTCAATTGCAGCAATCACGGGGGATTACATATACGATATTTGATTTTAGCTCCAGTTCATACAAGCTCTCTCTCTCTCTCTCTCTCTCTCTCTCTCTCTCTCTCTCTCTCTCTCTCTCTCTCTCTCTCTCTCTATCTCTCTCTATCTCTCTCTCTCTCTCTCTCTCTCTCTCTCTCTCTCTCTCTCTCTCTCTCTCTCTCTCTCTCACTCTCTCTCTCTCTCTCTCTCTCTCTCTCTCTCCTCTCTCTCTCTCTCTCTCTCTTTCTCCCTCCCTCCCTCTCTCTCACACCCTCTCTCTCTCCCTCTCTCTCACTCTCTAATGGGATACGATTGTTAAATGTAGATAATTGAGTTGAGTATGACTGATGTAGTGAGGCCACAGTGTGAGAGGCACTTCACCTAATCGTTTGGGGCGGGCTATCTAACCCTGTCTCAATGCTCCTTCAACTGCTTCTATACAATACAGTTATATATATATATATATATAACTGCTTCTATACAATACAGTTATATATATATATATATATATATATATATATATATATATATATAATTGTATTATTATTACTATAATAATATCTAAAAATGCGTGGTATATCTATGATACTTAGCTAGGTCAAAACCAACTCTAAATAAAAAAATTGAAATTTTAGAAATTATTGATATTTAAAAATGTTGAGTCCTCATACTTAGGAAAAAGTAGGTTGTAAAGTTGTGAATAATTTATTGATAGGCTACAGTCGATACATATCGCCTGACGTAAGTATGTCGTGTTCGACGTCAGGTTTGTGAGGCAAAAAATAACATTTTTAAAATTCTGTTTCATTTCTTTTTCAATAAGATAGGTATTACTAACACTTCTTCGGTAGAATAAATTATGTCACAAAAACAGGTGATGCTACAATTTCTGTTACTTGGACATAGTATAGTTTTTTTTTTGTTTTTTTTTAATTTTTTTATTCAGACATTACAATCTGCCACTTGTGGGCAATAAGTAATGGTGCTATGAAGCTACAATCATTCCATAAAAAATCAATGATATAAACGAAATAAATGCATAAATAAATACATAAAAGCGAAAAAGTATATACAAAAATAAAGTAAAAAAAAAAAAATATATATATAATAAAAAAAAATATAATAATAATAATAATAATAAATAAAACATAAAAGAAATATACTGTACACATTCATACTCTATTTACTATTTGCCTGGGGTCCCCGAACTGAGCTTCTTCCTCATGAATGAGGGCAAAGCAGGAGTCCGGGAGGCCTCAGCTCCCTTTCCCAGCCGCGTCACTGGCATTAAACACCAATGGAAGCTGGTTAAGGGCGCTTCACACACACACACAGGTCGTGAGTGGAGAATCTGGCCAGTGCCAGTACTCCAAATAGCATTATTATAACAAGTCTCGGGGCCATTGCCGGTTTAGGCGGCGGGGTGGATTGTATGGATGTGTGAAACTGGATAATGACTGAGCCAGGGGTTTGGGATGACAGACAAGGTTTTGGTGAAAGTTTGAGAATTTAGTAGGGATGAGGTCGAGGACAAAAGGAATGTTGAGATCATTATGGAGGGTTTTGTTGGAGACATAATAAGGAGCATTGACAATAGTTCTCAGCACTTTGGATTGAAAGGATTGAATGCGTCTGATATTCGATTTTTTTGCGGTCCCCCACAGTTCCAGTCCATAGGTCCAGATAGGTTTGATGATCGTCTTGTATATTAGTAGTTTATTGTCTATTGAAAGATGGGAGGCCCTACATAGTAATCTGTATAGTTGGCTGAAACGTCTGTTAAGTTCTTGTCTTTTGAGTCTGGTATGAGGATTCCATGTAAGTCTTTTGTCTAGGAAGAAGCCAAGGTATCGTACTGTGTCGGAAATAGGCAGGATGGTTTCGTTGAATTGGACAGAAGGACATGTTCTCCGGCGAAGTGTAAAAGTCACGTGTATAGTATAGTTAGTGATAAATCGTCTACAATTGATTTTTTTAGTTTATTATTTTCAGTTGAGTGGCTTTGTAATGGAACAATTAAAAATATTCGCCCATTACCTTTCGAAATTTGAGATTTTATTTTTTAATATGTGAGATCTAATTATCAATAAATTTCATTTTTCATAATCGCGATGTATAAAGTTTCCATTTGAATAATTTTAAAAATATGAGCGACAATTGTTTTTACTACTTATCCCTTAGGAAATAGTGACATTTAAAACCCTACAGACCTTTTAAATTTTATTATGAAATAATAATCAATAAAACAATTTTAAATAATATTTTTTCTTATAAATTTTGTTTATTTTTTAAACCGGTCTTAATTCTTCTTTTAGTAGGGTAAGAGAAATAAAGACCATTTTCCAGTCAATGTTTATTCTCGACTTTCAATCTATTCGAGACGTTTCGACACTATGGTGTCATTTTCAATCATTCATAAACGATTAACTAGAAAATACTGAAAATGATAGAAAGGAAGGAGGAGAAATCAGAAAATTATTAAAAAAAACATAATTATAAAATTAAAAAACAATAGAACATAAGATGCCTTATGCTTTAAAAACAAATTACATAAGAGTTAAAATAACCTGACCATATAACCTACTAGTAGATCTTGTAAAAAAATTTCCATATATTAATTTTATAAAATTTCATAATTAATTAATTAATTTAATAAAATATTTTTTAAAATTATATATTTATAAAAAATAATAATAAATAAATATTATAAAAAAAAAGGAAAAAAGTTTTTACTTTGTATTATTTTGTTGATGTGCTGTTAGAACATATTTTGGTATATTATATTAAAGTTATATCTTTCATAGAACTGAAAAAGGATTTAATAGTTAAAAGATCAAGATTTGGTCTTTTAATGTAATATTATTTTATTGACCATAGAGGACAAATGATCCCCCAAGGATTTTTAAGAAAATATGACTTTCCAGGTATCTATGCTTATAGTGAGTTATTTTCGGACATTTTATATTAAATTATGTATAGTAATGTAATTATTGTTAATTTTATTTTTTTTAGACTTGTTGACTATGTAAAAAAATTTTAATAAATTTTTTATAAGATGCAGAAAAAAAAAGATTGAAAATGACACCATAGTGTCGAAACGTCTCGAATAGATTGAAAGTCGAGAATAAACATTGACTGGAAAATGGTTTTTATTTCTCTTACCCGAATAATATAATTTTTTTTTTTATCCAAATGGATGGACCCGCTTTCAAAAATGACATTTTCAAATTAACCAAACATGCATATATGATTGAATGTGAGCATTGAATGTTAGTTTAAGATACTATACTTTAGTACTAAACATGTTCATATCAGTTTCAAAGGAAATATAGCTTATTAATATTATATAATATTAGCATTGGCAAACAATTTTAAATCAAATTAAATTAATTGATATTCCATGAGACGAAAATGAAAAGGTTTATGTTTTATAATTTCAAATTTTAACGCAGCCTACATAATCCCCTTAATTACAGGAAAATCAGGTTTTGAGCAAGATCTGAGCCAATTCCGTGCACAATTGTTGGCTTAGCAAGAGTACAGTCATTATCATTAATTGAACTCGAGGATCTTTATGGCTTTTAGTAGTACAGATTAGTTAGTATGTAGTATGCTCGTTAGATATTTTCCAATATTTTAACCAATATGAATTGACTCCATAGTTTTCCAGTTGCTTTGTAATTAGTATTAATATATAATTATTCTTATCAGCTCAATAAAGACCTGGGGTGGAGCAAATTGATAAGATTAGGAGCAGCCTAGAAGATTTACAGACCCGGAGAACACAAGGCTATCCTGAGAGCGTGTCCTCTCGACAATTGGGTAGGAGTGGTCGCCAACTGGGGCTTCTTTTGCCGGAAAAAGTTTGTTCTTTGCAAGTTCCACCGTTTGGCCCCTATCCTTCGCTAAGGCTTCCTTTTAGTCCTGGATTAAATAAAAATATTCTCGATTTTCCCAACAATGGCAAGATGTTCTGAAGTTATATGCGCTGTATATTCTAAGGAATAATGCTAGGCATCTCGTTGAAAAGAAATTTGAATATACAACAGGAGGAAGAATTGCGCAGCTTTATTAGTTCTTTTACGTGTAAAACAAATTACAGAAAACATGTGCATTATAACATGTTTTAAGTTTATATATTTTATCCAACCAAGAAACCAAATGGTTTTCTTAAAATGTATCCAAAATTTCTCATAAACAGAAAACGCCAATATTTAGAAGGATTACAAAATATTTCAGGCGTAGGAAACTTAACGAAGACTGATATATCGTAGCTGAAAGTGGGCAAAACAAACTAAATAATAAAAAAAAAACTGTACTATTACAACACTTGAGTTTAGTACTTGGTAGAGACTTATCGGGTCTGTTATGGAAAACGCAGATTATTTTTTATATATCTGTTATTTATGATATTAAATAAATTACTCGTAATGAAACATGTGTATATTTACCAATAACCTCAAACCCAAAAAAAATGCAATGCTTTCTAAAATCTTAGTCAACAAACATTCCTTCTCGTGCCTTCTCCTCCATATGAATTCGCATAAATATGAATCCAACATATTTCTACTCGTTTCACGTTCTTTTTTGTTTCTTCGTTTGAATGAAGCTCAATGTGATTCCACCCTCTAGATATGAGGACCTGTGTATAAGTCAACTAAATGTTTTGAATTGTTAACAATGTATTGTTTATACCTCATGCCTTCAATTTCCTTTATTCCCTTATAGGCCTTCCAGCAATCAGAATATATTGTTGTCCTTGGTCGTATTGCAGCTTTAATGCAAGAAGTAAGCATTTCAGCTTTTCTACATGGGACAAAATATAGGAAGTTTCACTGCATACGCCTCCGAAAACCCATTACTGCGGGTATATCCCCTCAACATTACTTTTCCTTTTGGAGAAGCAGGACGCATCGATTTCAACACTAAGACCTTCTTCTCCAATCATTATAGGATATTTTAATATATCATTGACAAAGCGTTAAAATTTTGTCCATAATGAACTTAATTTCCCATTTGTTGCTGATTTGGCCGAATCCGATATCAATCTTTTCATGTCCACTCAAACCCAATCAATTCCTGATGATCCTCCGAGGCGCCTGAAAAGAAGATGGCCTCATGAGCTTCTAAGTTGAACTTGTTATTTAAGTCATACCACTGGATAATTACTCTTTTTGTCTTATGTATTATATGTATTATTCCTGCCATTTAGTTGTATGGCAGTACCGCTGTAAATTTGAATGAATAAATTAAATAAAAAAAATATATTTTGTTTAACAGGCTAGTTGGCTATCATTTCGTTAAATAATTAAAAATAAATTTAATAAAAGTAACCCTTACGCTTTCTTAAGATCATATCCAATGTACTTTCGGGATTATGTAAATCTTACTAACATTATAAATGTGAAAGTTTGTATGTTTGTCTCTCTTTCATACAAAAACTACTGGATAGATTTGGATGAAACTTGACAGAAATATAGGTTATACATCAGAATAACACATAGGCTATAGCAAGCGCGGATTTAGGGGGGGGGCGCACGGGGGCACGTGACCCCCCCCTGTTTTTTTCGGTATTGTGGAAAATCCATTATAGGATATAATTAAAGGCAAATCACATGATAGTAATTGTTAAAATAACAAAAAGAACTTGAGTGAAACTATTTGTTTTGATATCCTACTAATCTTACTAATATTATAAATGTGAAAGTTTGTATGTATGTCTCTCTTTCAGGCAAAAACTACTGGACGGATTTGGATGAAAATTATCGAGTAAAATAGGTTATACATCATAGGCCACAGCAAGGGCAGATTTATGAGGGGCTTGGGGGCATGTGCCCCCCCTCCCGTTTTAGTACATAATTAAAGGCAAATCAGGAACTTGAAATTTGTAGATAGGTTCTTTGTATAGTTCTTCCCTGATCCCTTCAATATATAAGGTTGTATAGAATTCGTCAATTTTGAAGTTAGACATCTGAAAGTTTGGATGTACGAGTAAATTATATATTTAAAAAATAATTAAATTATTTATTTTAAATCATCTTTCACGAAACTTTAGGTGGCAGAAAAAATTCCACGCGAGCGAAGCCGCGGGCAAAAGCTAGTAAAAAATATTTCGAAAGGAACTATCTACAGAGTTCTTGTTACCCATCCTTCCCACTTTCCACCGCTGTTGAAATTAATTCCTAAGTAAGTTGTAAAATTTCTTGTGATAGTTGTGGGAGTTGCATGAAGGAAAGATTCAACTCCATTATGATCATCTCACTCAAATCCGTTGATGCTAACTCAATTTACGAACAAGTCTAATTTAATTCTGTCAACCGCACTCCTCGTTCGTGTTCATTTGTCTTCGTTAGAGTCCCGTTCCCTATCTGAGTGTGAATCCGTCTGTACGAGTATCACCCCCCCCCCACCCGTCGGACCCAACAGAACCATTTTAAATTCCCCTTATCAGGCGCTCTACGCTCCGGAGTATGTGTTTGTTTATTTTCACAACTTCTGACCGCTTTCGCTTATTCAGCTTAATAAAGTTATTCGGATATTAATAAACATTTAGAAGTAGAAAAGTCTATTTCAAAATGAAAGAGGAAGAAAATTGTCCGGGTGGAGGCCAAGAAAATTCTCTTAACGTTTCGGCCCACATTGCAGGTCTTCTTCAGGGCTAAATATACAAGATACAAATACATTAAAATAATACATAGCACAGAATAACAATAGTAGTATTATAGAATAATGTAGTATGTAGTAAGTAATATAAATAAAAGCTAGATATAGATAGGATTGAATTATTTAATGGCAAAGAGGTACTGTTTAAATACAACAAAGTAAAATTTGAAAAAATGATCCAATAAAGTGTAATCCAATAAAATATAAATTACACAAAAATTAAAAATAATCGTTAAAAGAAAATCCTTAATTTTATATCTTTCCTCAAGGTAGTATCCTTGGTCCAATACTTTACACAGTTTATACAGCTGACATCCCAACTCATCCTAATACTATCCTTACCACGTATGCTGATGATACATGTGTATTATCAGTCAACACCAATCCAGTTATTGCATCCCAAAGCCTCCAATCCCATATCACTGATCTTGAAGAATGGTGTCAAAACTGGAGAATTAAAATAAATTCTCAAAAATCGCATCAAATCACTTTTGATGCGTCGTAAACCAATGACTTCCTGCCCTACAGTATCCTTTAATAATATCCCTCTGGTGCCTGTAGAACAGATCCGATACTTAGGATTGCACCTCGACAAACGATTGACCTGGAATCCTCATACAAGACTGAAAAGACAAGAAACCGCTCGACTTCAACACTTACTAGACAAACGCTCTAAGCTCCCAATTAACTACAAAAGACTCATCTACATGACCATCATACGACCAATTTGGACTTACGGAGTAGAGCTTTGGGGTTCCACTAAGCCATCGAATTCCTCTCGTATCCAATCCTTACAGTCCAAAATCCTTCGTAAAATCCTCAATGCTCCTTATTTTGTTAAGAATAAAGTCATCCATAACGACCTTAATGTCCCTTTTGTTGCTGATTTGGCCCGAACCCGGTATCTATCCTTTCATAACAAACTACATTACCACTCAAACCCTCTAGTTTCAAACTTAGCTTCCTCTTCAATTCCCGATAATCGTCCGAGGCGTCTGAAAAGAAGATGGCCACGTGACCTCCTTACTTGAACTTTGATTTGAGTACTACCAGTGGGTAGTTTCTCTACTTGTCATTATCATGTCATTATATATCACTTAGCCTATTTACTTGTTGTATTATTGTAATGCAGTTGTAGATATTAATAAATAAATTTTAAAAAAAAATAATTTTATATCTAATACTTAATCTATAATAGGTTAAGCACTTTCCTGTATTTAGGTATCTATAGCCGAATGGTTAAAGCAAGAAGACTTGGCTGAAGTATTGGTTAAGGTGTTGTGGTTATTCCATACTTGTACAACTCATTTCTATTGTGTTTGGTACAATGAGATATTCTGTAATCTTTCTTTCTTTTTATCAGTATCAGAATGAATTTCTTGCTCTTTATTGTATTATTAATGGTTTTAATTTTTTATTAATGTAGTTATTGTTTGTTGTATTGTTGATATTTTTATCTGTGGTTGCATTATTATTTTGCTTTTAATCATAATAAAATGCTTTGCGAATCCGAAGCCTCCAATATCTGTTCATATTGGTAAAACTTCAATTCTGGGTATATTACCACCCAATCCCAAACCTTATAACTATTATTCTTTCAAAACCAACGCTTTGGTCGATCCTTCATAAGATTAATGGTCGGCTCTGCGCTTATTATTTCCTACTAAGCCCGGCAAATTTATAAACCATAAGGTCACCCGTGGTCTAGTGGTTAGCGTAACAAACTACTAGGCCCAAGATCGCGGGTTCGTAGCCCGGCAGGTGACCCTAGGATTTTTTAAAGGGGGTAAAAAATCCTTAGTTACGCCGTTCTTCGGAAGGGACGTTAAACGGAGCCTGTACGATGCCAGGTACTCGTTAAAAATCCCTATCCTAATTAAACCTGGATAGGCAGAATTTAGAGCTCCCAATGTAGTATCGTCCGATTAGCCATAGCAGCATAAAGTGACGTTAAATGAACAAACAAACTTTATAAACCATCTTATTCTTCTGTACGTAATCATTTCCATCATATTAATCGGGTGTATATTTTGCTTTTTAAATGAACATATACTATGATCAACTTGTGTACCATTGTCAAGAGATATTATTGTCATTCCAATGATCACACTCGGTGCCAGCTTTGGAAAACCAATTTGACTTTCTAACAGATGTCACTTGCGGTGTCATATTCCTCGCTAAGTTTCGAGCGGACCTTCGCCTGGGGATTAGCGCTCCAGAAGAACCCCCTTTGACAAGGATCCTCCCGCAGTGGAATACCAATGCCAGAGTATTGTTTTCCCAAAAGAGGGTCCGACCATTTTTCCCCTATTCCCTCGAGAGGGGGTGCCGCGGTAACGATATGCAAACGTCCCCTGGCTAGCGATCGCTCAGCTGGGTCCAGCGCTCCAGTCTCCTGGTCTCTGCTTCAATTATATTGTCTGCTGGAAAATTCTCCTTCTTCTGTGGAAGCGAGGAGATAATAAACATTTCTTCATATCCTACAGCAACCTATCAGAAATTCTATGCTACCATGTATCAAGGAAGCGTACTAACGTTAGTGATACAGAGATACCAGCTTGCTCGAATCTAAGAAACATTGATCTTATGAAATCCTCTATTTATCAGTTCTCATGGCTAAGTAGAACTACAATAAATTCTTGTCGAAGCAACACTAAAACAGAACTTGAATTGGTTAGAATTTAAATCAATATCTATACGCAAACACAAATAACTCAATTGAGAAGAGTAATAATAACGAAACGTGATAAGGAGGAGATTTAATGGCGACCTGCTAAGTCACAATTATTGAATTTTCAACCCTTTAGTGATTAGCATTTTATTATAATTTAATTAATTTTATTGTAAACTCAAAAATAGGAAGTGGAAGCTTCTATCTGCTTTACAATAACACCTGCAATATCAAGCTATATCATCTAGATCTTTAATCTGATAGCAACACCTTCAATATATTTCACAAATTTATCCAAAATTCCTGAACAAGACCCCCCCTCAGGGGCTAATCGAACTGATTCGGGGCCTAACAAGATGAGAGATCGATATCTATATCGATCAACCATGGAACTAACAAGACGAGAGATCGATATCTGGCAGTTCTCGGTCGGATTCCTCCGCGGAGGCGATTTGCATAGCTAACTGCCCTTTAAGGAAATTCTGACTCCTAAATTATACATTTGTCCGCCGGAAACAACTCCCTCATCCCCTATTAGCCCGTTCCTCCTCGTTACCGATTCAGTTCGGATTATGCTCCATTTCGTAATGTCTTCCAAGTCATGGCCTGTTTCTAGCGTTTATGAGATGAATATTCGTGTTGGAACGAGGTCCAATCGTGTAACATTTGACTGATTTGTATTCCCACTGAAAAATGTATAAGTGGATACTTGATTTGAATTAGGAAATTCTCGCAGCTAAATCTTTAAGTCCTTTATCTATTACAGATGATGTCCTGTGATCTCCTAGGCTTTAATTATTCCAATTAGAACATCTCTGCACCGAAATCTAATAATTTCATATTTTTATTTATTATTTTACATGGTTATTAATCTTTCTAGTCAACTCAGTCATAATAAGCATTGGAAGAAAAATTAATTTTTCTGTTAAAAATCTATACCCTCCTGTGGCTCACCCAGTCTCTTTAAAGTGGGTAGGATTGTGGAGAAGATAGAATTAAGAACAATTAATTATAGGGAAGAACAATTAAGTAATAAACCTGAAATATTCAGACTGAATGGGCTAGAATCAATCTGTTTTTATATTGCAAAATTATGATGCTCCTTTCCTATTAATTTAATAGAAATTTAATTTATTTAATAGGATAAATTTAAACATTTATCTCTCATTCGTTTTTTCTCCCATAGCCCTGAAGATAACCTACAAAGTAGGTCCAAACGTCGGCACAAATAAAAATAAGTCTTCACTTACTTGGTGTTATTTATGACTGCACCCCACAACTATTTCCATCCTCCATTAATTTTTACCGATTTCCTTTTTTTTTTAATTTATTTATTGATAATTACAATTGTATTACAATAATACAACAAGTGAATAGGATAAGTGCTACATATTGACATGATAATGACAAGTAGATAAAATACCCACTGGTAGCACTCAAATCAAAGTTCAACTAAGAAGGTCATGTGGCCATCTTCTTTTCAGACGCCTTCTTCTTTTGTTGTTAATTGGGAACTTAGAGCGTTTGTCTAGGAAGTGTTGAAGTAGCCTGAAACGTCGAGCGTTTCTTGTCTTTTCATTCTTGTATGAGGATTCCAGGTTAATCGTTTGTCAAGGTGCAAGCCTAAGTATCGGATCTGTTCTACAGGCACCAGAGGGATATTATTAAAGGATACTGTTGGGCAGGAAGTCATTGGTTTACGACGTAAGGTAAAAGTGATTTGTTGCGATTTTTGAGAATTTATTTTAATCCTCCAGTTTTGACACCATTCTTCAAGATCAGTGATATGGGATTGGAGGCTTTGGGATGCAATAACTGGATTGGTGTTGACTGATAATACACATGTATCATCAGCATACATGGTAAGGATAGTATTAGGATGAGTTGGGATGTCAGTTGGATAAACTGTATAAAGGATTGGGCCAAGGATCCTATTTTTACTAACTATATTTGTATCGGAGAGAATGTCTTTGAACAACTAAGTGATAATCTAAGGTATAATATGGGAAATTTATTTCTTATGAACATATTTTTTTTTTATAGGATTTTACGAAACTGTTTAACAATTTTTTAATTTTATTTTTCAATGAAATTTACAATTTTGTTCTACTAATACAAGAAGTAAATAGAATGATTGGTACACATTGGCATGAATAAAGACAAGTAGAGAAACTATCCAATGGTAGTACTCAGATTACAAGTTCGAGGCCAACTTCTTTTCAGACGCCTCGGAGGATTATCAGGAATTGAAGAGGTTCCTAGGTTTGAAACTGGTGGGTTTGAGTGGGAATAGAGTTGCCCATGAAAAGATTGATACAGAATTCGGACCAAATCAGCAACAAATGGGACATTAAGGTCATTATGGATTACTTTGTTTGTAACAAATTAAGGAGCGTTGAGGATTTTTAGAAGGGTTTTGGATTGTAAGGATTGAATGCGAGAGGAATTCGATGGCTTAGTGGAGCTCCAAAGCTCTATTCCGTAAGTCCAGATCTAATGATTGTATATGAGTTTTTCGTAATTAATTGTAAACTTATAGTGTTTGTCTAATAAATGTTGAAGTAGCACAAATCGGCATGTTTTTAACTTTAAAACAAAAAAAATAGTATTTTTCAAATGATGAAGAGTATAAACGAAAAAAAAATACATAATACATAAAGCCCTCATAAATACATATTTAAAAATTCTGTTTGGGACTCACCTGCATTCAGTTTCAGTTCTTTGTTAGTTATACATGAGTGTAAATTGCTAAATGATTTGTATTATTTTCAAACCGAGAGGAAGAATTAAGTGCGAACACATCTGCATAGCTTTCATCGCTAATGTTTCTGTTATTTTTCTTTTTTGAAACATGAGCGATTCAAACGGGGGCTGATGGAATCCATTGGAGCGTGGAATTCCTATTGAATTCCATAACCCCATCAAAACCAACCCTTACTGCCTAACATCCCGTTCCAATCCCTGGAGTGGAGTGCAAAAGTACTGCCATTTATTATTCCTGTTTATGGAAAATCTGTGTTTTTCCCTTGTCTATGGACTTTAATTACTTTTTTTTAATTAATAAAATTTAATAATTTAATGATATCGAACATGATTAGCCAGGTAAAAGACCAGATAACATTATTTTGATATACCAGAAAACGTTTAACAGACAAATCGTTCTGTAATTTTCATGTTGTTCTTTGGGTTTTTTTATTTTAACTAATAGAAATTAAATGGGGGCGAGATTTGCAAAATATTTGAGGGGATATTTTAGTCCCCTTAAATGTCCTTTTAGAGACATTTAAAATTAAATTACTTATTAAACTGGAGGATTAAAATAAATTCCCACAAATTCCTGTAGAACAGGTCCGGTACTTAGGACTACACGTTGACAAACGCTTAACTTGGAATCCCCAAACTAGACTGAAACGACAAGAAACAGCTCGCCGTTTCAGGCTACTTGAACATTTACTAGACAAACGCTCTAAGCTCCCAATTAATTACAAAATACATATATATATATGACCATCATACGACCTATTTGGACTTACGGAATAGGTCCACTAAGCCATCGAATTCCTCTCGTATTCAATCCTTACAATCCAAAATCCTTCGTAAAATCCTCAATGCTCCTTACTTTGTTAGAAATAAAGTAATCCATAATGATCTTAATGTCCCATTTGTTGCTGATTTGTCCCGTATCCGATGCCAATCTTTTCATAACAATCTTCATTTCCACATAACCCACTAGTTACAAAGCTAGCGACCTCTTCAATTCCTGATAATCCTCCGAGGCGTCTGAAAAGAAGATGGCCTCGTGACCTTCTAAGTTTTGAGTACTACCACTGGGTAGTTTCTCTACTTGCCTTTATCTCGGGACATTATTTATCTTTCATTATATTTACTTGATGTATTCAGTATACAGTTGTAAATTTCAATAAATATATTTAAAAAAATAATAATAAATTAGTTAAGACCGTGGAAAAATTCCAACGAAAAGCCTTAAGTCTTCAAACTAAAACAGAAATAGAAATTATCTGTCCAATATTTCGCCCATTCAGGCATCCTCAGGGTAGAAAGAGAATAACAGCAAAACAAAACACGAATAATGCACCCAAGAAACATCCCACCACCTCGAAGGCTCAAATGCAACTAAAGAATCATAAGGAAGGTTACTCGACCCCGGCTGGTTAAGGTTAAATAAAAACAGGTGATAGATACTTCAGAAATTCAAAATTCAATATACACTCACCAAATTTCAAAAAGCACCACAGGAAAACTAAATAATAGCAAACATCACAAAACTTAAGAAGAAAGACCATATGAACAAATGAAAGTAAAAAAGCATGAAAAAAAAAAAATTATCATTATCAAGAAACCAGTGGGCCTACGGCTACTCCACGAAATATATTAATATTGAAAAGTAAAAAAGAGACCTTACATAAATGTTAAGACCGTGGAAAAATTCCAACGAAAAGCCTTAAGTATTCAGGCCTGAGGATGCCTGAATGGGCGAAATATTGGCAGATAATTTCTATTTCTGTTTTAGTTTGGAGACTTAAGGCTTTTCGTTGGAATTTTTCCACGGTCTTAACATTTATGTAAGGTCTCTTTTTACTTTTCAATAATAGTAAATTAGCTTATACTACATAAAAGTAATTTCGTTTACTCTTTATAATTTACATGTTATACTACTGCACTGTATACTGTATTTTATACATAACATCTTACATTATCCTGTTATTTTACTGTACAAGAATGATTGAAGTGGAGGCCAAAGAACCTCTTTGAGAAACATAGCATAGCATAGCTAACACTGCCGTCGAAGCAATCAAAAATGGCATCTTAATGTGATTAGAGACGTTTCAGACCCGACTCAGGAGCGACATCAGGCATTCCCTTTGAGGGCTCTCTTATCGCCAGTCAGGGTTCGTTACACTCTTTATCGATTTATTTATTTATTTAAACCTGCCCCGGCTATTGTATCGCGTGGCCACCGCATCAACCTCAACCCCTGTCTTAAATATGATGATGATAGGAATAAAATGGATTTCGACACCCGATATAGATCTCGATTCGATAAAATAAACAACAGTTTATAACTGTTAGTCTCCAAACTAAAACATAAATAGAAATATCTGTCCATCCGTAAGTCCACTGGTTTCTTGATTATGATAAAAAAATATTTTCTTGCAATTTTTACTTTCATTTTTTCATATGGTTTTTCTTCTTAAGGTTTGTGATGTTTGCAATTATTTATTTTTCCTGTGGTGCTTTTTGAAATTTGGTGAGTGTATATTGAATTTTGAATTTCTGAAGTATCTATCAGCTGTTTTTTTTTAACCTTAACCAGCTGGGGTCGAGTAACCTTCCTTATGATTCTTTAGTTGCATTTGTGCCTTGGAGGTGGTGGGATGTTTCTTGGGTGCATTATTCATGTTTTGTTTTGCTGTTATTCTCTTTCTACCCTGAGGATGACTGAATGGGTGAAATATTGGACAGATATTTCTATTTCTGTTTTAGTTTGGAGACTTGAGGCTTTTCGTTGGAATTTTTCCACGGTCTTGACATTTATGTAAGGTCTCTTTTTTACTTTTCATTATTAACAGTTTATAACTTTAAATTTCTGGTATAATTATTTATTATATGATAATTTGCGGAGCTAAACAAAATATTATATGGCTAATTTTCCATGAAAAAATTATTATCTAGGAATATGGAGAACTATATTGAATTATTAACCATTTTTATTTAAAGAGAAAAGAAATGCCCCCGGCCGGGATTCGAACCCTCTAGCATGATCCATTTTTCCACTTGATTACTATGAATCAAGCTGAATCTTCGTGAATAGCTTCGTTTCGATGAGACACCCAACAATTTCCTGTGCGAAAATTCTCGATTGTGCTAGCTAGCAGAGGCAGCAAGGATAAAATATGTCGATTTGATGATTCTCAAAAATTGATTACTAACTTGTTTTTTTTTGGTTAAATATCAAGATAATTACCTAAATTATTTGAAAAAATAGTTGTCTTACAAAATGTATGGTTTGATCAAAGAGTCCCCTCCTCCCGATATGTATCGAGAATGAGGTCTTCAAAAATGATTACTAACCAGCTGATTCTTTTTTTACTTAGTTAATATTTATATAATTTAACAGTCACATTGTCCTACAAATTGCGTGGTACGTTATCCCGGTTCTACGCTCAGAAATTGTTAATTCTCATTACTAACTGTAGGACAAAAATATTACATAATAGGTTAGTGTTTTACTTTTAGGTTACTACTTTTGAGCGTAGGATAACGGGGGTCAATTCCGGGTTCGAATCCCGGCCAGGAAAAATTTTTTCTCTTCAAAACAAAAATATGGGCGTTTGAATGTTGGCCGACCAGAGTTTTGGATAGGGTTCCAAGTGGGAGGACAGGCCGCGGACGGCCCAGAAGCAGGTGGATGTATGGGAGTCCAGAAAGAAGATTGGATGGATCGACAGGCGTGGAGCTATGATCTGACTAATTAAGGCAACCCTTGTTGGAACACCTATAAAACTAACTAAATGTAATTTATACGTGATTCAAGCAAGTTGAATTTAAAATTGGCCTTTATTGCTTCATAGCCTTTAAAGTAAATTTATTCTCTAAAAGTCTCTAATAGATATTAACGTTATATATTTCTGAAATAAAAGGCGTTTCTAAACAAAATGTGTAATCCTTCTAAAAACATTTTTCCGACTATTCTGCCAATAGGCGAATCCAGGGGGGGGGGGGACGGTGGCATGCTCCCCCAGATGGATGTGGAGAATCCATTACAGTACATACTTATAGGCAAATCATGTGATGTTATAACAGAAATAACATGAGTGAAACTATTGTTTAGATATTTCAATAAACCTTTGAAACCTTTCTACAAATAATACAAGTTATTGTTGATTTTTTTTGCCCGACTGCCCGTTGTGCCCCACCCCAAAAAAAAATCCTGGATCCACCCCTGATAATTTGTTATTGTCAGATGATTATGTAGAAAATATTAAAATGAATAAAAAAAAAAAATTGATCAAAAGCAGAAGCGGTTTGCAGTTGAAACTGTTATGATTTGGGTACTATATCTATCATAGAAACAAATTTGAATATTTAGGGCCTACAATAACTTATTGTATAATAGGCAACACTTGATTAATAGGCAAACAAATACTAAGTTTATGTCTTATTTCTAAAATTATCTTTACTATGTAATTAATTTTATTAACAGTTATCTTTAGGGTATTTTTCATAAACTTACTATATTCCTCAGGGTGCAGATGGACAGGTTCAGTTTAATCGAATTTGCAATGCTGCTGGAAAAACTACTCTCTATGACATGGAAGTTGATGTGTGATACTGATATAATGAATTGGGGTATTGCCAACTTTGTAGCACATACTATCCCTAGCAGTTAATGTAGTATATAGTCTCTAATATTTAGTGTAGTTTAATTATAATGCTATAAAATATAATATTAAAATGCTAGGCAAAGTAAATTAGTGGTATTCCTATTCATTGTAAGGCAGTTTATATAACTTTTTCTTTTAAAGTAAATATAAAATTTTACATAATACTGGATAATTTAAAAAAAAACCTTATAGCATACTAAAATACATATTTAATCTATAAACTATTGTATACATTTTAAGATTGGAAAAAATATAACAGTGGGGGAGAAACCAAAAATTTAATAATATTTTTTTAATAATATTAAATAACCATTTAATAATTTTGTAACTAAGAATTTCAGTTTTTTTTTTTAATTTAGTTTATTGATATTTGCAACTACAATAATATTACAATAAGTAAATCTGATATATGTACAATACGACTTGAAAAACACTTGTGGAGAAACTACCCATTGGTAGCACTCCAAAAAACTTCTATAGTAGATGGTCTCGAGGCCATCTTCTTTTCAGACGCCTCGGAGGGTTATCAGGAATGGTATGGGAAGCAAGTTGAGAGACTAGCGGATTCAAGTGTGTATGGAGCTTGTCATGGAAGGATAGGTATCTAGTTTGGGCCAAATCAGTAACATATGGGATATTAAGATCATGATGGATCAGTTTGTTCGTGACACAATAAGGAGCATTGAGAAATTTGCGAAGGATTTTGGATTGTAAAGATTGGATACGAGATGAATTGGATGGTTTAGTAGAGCCCCAAAGCTCAACTCCGTATGTCCAAATAGGCCCGATAACTGTCATGTAAATGAGTCTTTTGTAATCAACTGGGAGCTTAGAGCGTTTGTCCAGTAAATGTTGAAGTAGGCGAAAACGACGAGCAGTTTCTTGTCTTTTCAGTCTTGTATGAGGATTCCAAGTGAAACGTTTGTCCAGATGGAGTCCTAGGTAACGTACCTGTTCGACAGGGTTCAGAGGAATATTATTAAAGGATACAGTAGGGCAATTTTCAAAGTTAAAAATTTTTATTAAATCTAAAATAATATAGATTTTTATTAAAGCTATACTCTTATAATGGAATGTTTAAAAATATTAAGTAAATTGTAACATAAAATTCTCTTTAAAAAAATTCAGTTGGTTTCTCACCCACTCAAAGTTTCATACTTACAAAATATAATGAATTTAAATGAAGTTATATTCTTCCTAGTCAAATTAAAATTAATATTTAATTATTTAATTACAATGAGAATATTTTATGATTAAGATAATATTTATATGAAGAATGGAAAATCATTAATTAATATAAAAATAGAAACTATATACTTATAACAATTAACACACTTACTAATTACAAGTATGGCGATTGAAAGTTTCTCACTTATAAATCACTAATTTAAATAATATGAATTCGAATGCGAACAATTAAATAAAACTAAAGCAATGAAAAATTGATTAATAAATTATTTCTAACTAAACCAACACTTTTAAACCACTTATGATAAAGTTAAAAATAATTTCACATTGAGGAACCCCACTTGCCCGGACAATGTTGAGAATAGACTGAAGGAGGGACAGGCAGTGGTGACTTGATTTATTAGATCATAGCTAATACTGTCACCTGATTGGTCGAAAAATCGCGCGCTATTTTTTTTAGAAATGTCTGTATGTCTGATGTGTCGACATTCCTAAAAACATTAGTTTTAGTTCTCCTTCAGTGTAGTTAAGTCGGTTTCTAGGGCCACTTCTCAACTTTGTCTTACACAGTAAGTTTTAATTCTTTAAATATATTTTTGAAATTGTTGCTTTTATGTTTATATTTCAAAATTTAAAACACTATATTGATAATATGAAATAGTTTTGTTCATTAAAACATCTATACTGATTTCTTTTTAACCCTTATATTGATTAATATTCCATTTTTTAGTGTAGTGAAAAAAAAAATTTATCTTAATATAATAAATAACACGTTTTATATATATATATATATATATATATATATATATATATATATATATATATATTATTTATTTATTACTACTATTAATTACTATTTATAACTATTTATTTAAATTTATTATGCGCTAATCGAAGACCAATATTCTTTTTTAATCTGTCCTGTGTATATATATATATATATATATATATATACTAGCTGACCCGGCCACGCGTTGCTGTGGCTGTTGTAATATTTAAAAAAATATATTTTGTTAAAATTTGAATATTAAAGAAACAATGAAAGAATGGAAAAAATGAATTAAATAGATTTTCGATTTTACATTATTATACATCTTATATCTAAGTACAGTATATAATAAATAAATAATTTACAAAATTCCTGACTGATAAAATAAAAAACATTAAATTAATGAATGAAGTATATCATGGTTGATTTTTAATTATAACTAATAATATTGTTTATTTCGTCTTTTCGGAGCCGTTCTGTTACAAACACTGTGACACGACAATTTTATATATTAATTAACAGATTAATAATATAATAATTATATTTGATAAATATTTTATAATAATAAAAATAAATTATCTAAGGAAATGATGATGTTACTAATATGGTTTATAGAAAATTATTATTTATTTTTAGGTATTTTATAATGATCATTAACAATAAATATCCTAATTATCAATGATTTTAAATATTTTATACTTATCATTCAGATATTACCATAATTTTTATATGATCAAAAACTAATAACAAAAAACTACAATGCCTGAGAATTGCTGGAAATTATGCACATTACACTACAGTTAAAATTATGCATAAAGAATTATGTATACCTTATATTAATATATTTATCAACAAACTATGTACACAATTTTTTAAAAGTGTAAAAACAATGAAATCCCACTTATAAAAAATATTGGGAATTATACAAAAAATAGTACAAAGCGGTATTTGTACCGCTTTAGGTTTTGAAAGAACAAAACATTTATTATTGTAGGATACCAGTTTCTTTTATTTCATTGTTATTGTGTATATATGTGTATATAAGTTACTAAGAATGTATAGTTACAATTTTTGGTTATTTTATTATCATTAATTATTTTTTCCTCTCTGTTGGAAATTGTTTTACACATTTTTTCTTTCATTGTAAATTATGATTCTGTGCAGATATATTTAAATTTGGTGCAATTTTTTTTAATCTGAGACTGGTCTATTTGGTAAAGCTTGTAGTTTTGTGGATTGCAGCAATATATATATATATATATATATATATATATATATATATATATATATATATATATATATATATATTCAATAATATTAATTATAATTTAAAACTATTTCATCGTATATATATATATATTTATTTATTTATAATATAATTATTTATAATTTATTAATTTTTTTTGTAATATTTGTATATAATAAATATTAGCAATTTTTTTTCATTTAGATAAATATCATTATTTATTTCTATGGATAAGAATGCTTATAATTTACGTTAGTAATTTTTTCATATTATAAAAAAATAATCCGGCAGAAAAGAAGAATAAGTAAATAATAAATAATTTTAATACATAGAACACGAATATAATTATCGATTGTAAAAAAGTTCCTAATTAATATTTTAAGGGAGTGAGAAAACGAAGGGATTATATATTAATTTTGGTTTGGATCAAAGACCTTTCCCGATCTATTTAATTTTGTATAGAATCGATTCCTAGAAGAGACAGGAATGGAGAATCGATCCTCGGCCCCTATCGATAACTGGAATAGGAATCGAATTGGGAGTGAACACGCGAAGCAATAGCCGGTGACAGCTCTGCACTGATTGTCCCTGTCACTCTCCAGGGATCGGCTGTTAGTATCAATCGCTTCTACACGTCTTGTTTCGGCCAGCAATGAATTCATCTTCACAAATCATGGAACCACTTGGGGCTGTTTCTACCTGATTAAAAAAAAATACTGAATAGATTTATCTATAAAAATGATACAGTTAAATAATTAAAAAAGAAACAGTACGAAAAGAGAATAAGCTGTTATTTTATAAATCTCACCTCTCATATACATAATATTTATTTTTTAATATCGACAAATAATACAACATTAAATAAGTTTTGCATAAAGCGGACAAAATTGTTTTTGATTTTCCTTGATAATTGATCTAATATTTGGCTTTAAAATTTAAAATAAATTTCTAATCTACCTGAGCGATTTATTTGTTTATTTAAATAACATATAGCAACCAAACCGTACAATTAATTAATCCGTATAGCATAGGCATTAAGATACTAGAGATGTACATAGTACAACAGAGCAGGGGACATAATGGAACTCTAATAGAGAAATCCCAGCTCCATTGTGTGAGGCTGAAATCGAACCAGGGCTTCAATAATGATGTCATTTTGGCTCTCGAATCTTCCCATTTTATCGAAATGAGAAACTGTTCTCCCCCAACAACGGGAAGCCGAGTGGCTATTTGGTTTTCGACATTAATTAGATTATGAATATTATTTCTTATATTTTGTAAATCTGTATACATATATACATACTTGCTAATCCATATTTATTCTATGCTTTCTTTTTCTCTCCTCTGTCGCTGTAAAGATATATTTTATATTTTTATATTTTATCACTTCTTGGTACTGATTCACTATAGTTATGTGTGCGTTTGGAATTTTATACATTTTTATATATAGTTGACTTTTCGTTTTTAAATATATATATATATATATATATATATATATATATATATATATATATATATATATATATAAATACTAGCTTATGCCCGCGGCTTCGCTCGCGTGGAATTTGTTCTGCCACATAAAGTTTCGTGAAAGATCATTCAAATAAATAATTATTTTTTTAAAATATAAGTTACTCATACATCCAAAATATCAGATGCCTAACATCAAAACTGACGGATTCTATACAACCTTTGAACCCCTATTATATTAAAGGGAAAACTCTTGGGGGTGGAATTATCCAAATTTCTTTCTTAAACTTTACAAAGAACCTAACTACAAATTTCAAGATGCTAAGTTCCTGATTTGCCTTTAATTATGTACTATAATAGGGGGGCACAAGCCCCCACATAAATCTGCCCTTGCGGTAGCCTATGATGTATAACCTACATTACTCAATAAGTTTCATCCAAATCCGTTCAGTAGTTTTTGCGTGAAAGAGAGACAAACATACAAACTTTCACATTTATAGTATTAGTAAGATTAGTTGGATTGTAAAACAAATAGTTTCAATCATGTTTTTCTGTTATTTTAACAACTATGATCATGGGATTGGCCTTTAATTATGTACTATAATAGATTCTCCACAGTACCTAGAAAAATGCCGGGGGGACGCGTGCCCCCGTGCGCCCCCCAAATCCGCGCTTGCTATAGCCTATGTTGTTATTCTGATGTATAACCTATATTACTGTAAAGTTTCATCCAAATCCGTCCAGTAATTTTTGCGTGAAAGAGAGACAAATATACAAACTTTCACATTTATAATATTAGTAAGATTTACACTAACCGAGCTAAAACAGTATTTACTTGGTTTATAGTATCTATAGTAATCTGAAGTGTAATCTTATTTTTGTTGCTTTTGGATTCATACAGATATATATATATATATATTGTATTTTTTCTTTTTTATTGTAGAGGGATTGTTTTTTGTCTTCTAATCGCATTTTACCCGAATCACTGCGTATTTTAGAGTTATTAACATCATCGTGCTAAAAAAAGCATTCCGAATTTTTTAAATAATATTTATTATGTATTTCTCTTTGTTCTGTAGAAATTAAAAAGTGTTAATTAAATAATATATGCAGATTTAATGATGGATTAAATTGGTCAGTGGTGCGGTCAACGATAAAAAAAAAATAATCAGTTGACATTTGTGAGTTTGACGAGTCAGCACGGACAGGCACTCACATTCACCCTGAAGATGGCCTGCATCTACAATGCCAAAGCGTTGGCACAATTAAAAAATAAGTTTCACTTATTTTGTATTATCTTATACTGCACCCCTGACCAATTCAATCCATCATTAGAATTATCCAGTCAACTATTTTCCACTGAAATATGCAGATTTCTATTTAAATTTGATTCAAGATTACTTTTTGAACTATCTATTTGTGGCTTAGTAAACGTATAAGGAAGTTGAGAGGTTCACACAACAGATATCATGTATTAGCATAAATATCTTTATTGTTTAATGAAACTGATAAGTTAGACCAATACTTTTCTAAATGGAAATTTGACCTGAACGTTCAAAAATATAGCGCAAAACTTTTCACCCTTAGATGCCCTTCAGACCCACCTGAGCTGGTGCTCAACGGCAGCAACCTCCCGTGGAATGGAGAAGCAACAAAATATCTCGGAATTTATTTAGATCGTCGTCTTATCTGGAACCAGCATATCAACACCAAATTAACACTCACGATTAGCTCTACTTTATCCGATAATAAATAGAAAATCTAGATTAAAACCAGAAACAGCCTTATTAATTTATAAAACCATTCTTAGACCTCTACTAATGTACGGTTGTGAAGTGTGGGGTGCAGTGTCAACAACTAAGCGAAACAAATTATAAACTTTCCAAAATAAAAATCCTACGAATCGCAGTAAACGCGCCATGGTTTGTACGAAACAGTCAACTACACCGAAAGCTAAAACTAGAGACGATTGAAGAATGAATTATATTTTATTATATTATAAAATAACATTATATTAATTATAAAATAAACTTGAACAGCATGGGCAGTCATTAAATGAAAATGTTTAAAAAGTGGCTACTTCTGGAAAAATAATGATCTACATTTTGGAAAGGTCTTATTGTTTTTCTCCAAATTCCAAGCCAATTAAATAATATTAATTTTTTAAATACTATTTATAAATAATGCACTCGTTTCCACACCACCGCAGACGTAGAGTGCCGGGGTGCATTTTTTTTAATGTGGTCCCCACTAGGCCTAGTCCACTGCTGATGCAAAATACCGTGACAGTTGCTATAAATCTTTCTTAAAACCTAATCCTGTTGGTAAAATTGGCCGCCCACAAGATGAAACTGTAAACTCTGCGATGGAGAAAACTTTTCAATTCATAGAAACGAGTGATGATTGCCCGTTTTCGTTGGATTAATTGAAGAATGTTTGTCAAGATGGAGATTTAGATGACAGAACTATAAATATACGATTGAAATTGAAGAATGGCAGTAGAATTATTATTACAGAGAAGCCTGGAAAATTAACATTTATTTGTTTTATTGACAATTACCAAGATATTTTAAGCCAAGTCTGGTCTCATAAAAAACATTTGGATGAAAAAGACAAGTGGTTAAATACTTTGAAAGCTGCGGCAGCAATTGTTCGTGAAGATATTCAATCTTGCGTTTTCGATAACACTATGTACCCCCCCTCCATCATCAGGTAGAATGTTCGAGGATATTAATAACGATATTCCCGAATCATTGTCATATTTTTTGGAACAAGTCATTTTGAAAAACAAGCGTCATAATTTAGATCATCTGCAGTTAGTTCGTACGAATATTAGCCACTGCATCATGACTGTTGTATTACAAGCGCCGATGCAACGAGTAACTGAAGTTCTTTCAGCAAAGATTTTTCAGCAAAGGCTCATGTACCTATACAGGTCTGTCAAAAAACTGGCGTGGTTGGGTACATAGCACTGACAATTGCCTTAATTATTTAAATAAACCATTATATGTAGATATGAGAGGAAAATAGTTGACTGGATGATCTAATGTAAAGGAGATAGTTGGAGGGTGCAGTAAAAAAAAACACTGAATAAGTACTAAACTTATAATTATGTGCCGACGTTTCGACCTACAGTGTAGGTCATCTTCAGGGCGATTTGGAGCGAGAAGTCGTTGGGTGTAACGGCTGGCTAACAATCTGTTATTAATCTGTTAACAATCTGTTAGCCAGCCGTTACACCCAACGACTTCTCGCTCCAAATCGCCCTGAAGATGACCTACACTGTAGGTCGAAACGTCGGCACATAATTATAAGTTTAGTACTTATTTAGTGTTTTTTTTTTACTGCCCCCCCCCCAACTATCTCCTTTACATTATATGTAGAATTTATTTACTCCTTTTAATATCTATATGATAGTAATGACCTTCCTGTATTTAATACATATATACTAGAATACTCCGTATTAGATATAATTATTAATACATTGCACCATAGTGCAGATTGATTAGATTACTAGGTACCTGCTACAAGCCTAACAGCTTTGATCTGCTAGTCAATAGGACATGCATGGTGGTGACAAACAGTCGAGCATGTTGTACTCAGTTCTGCATTTTATTTATATATTTATTTATAAATCTTAATTTAATTTTACATTAAATGTATTTAGGTATGTATTTACAATTCTCATCATAAAACGAATTGCTAATAACAATTATTTATTAATTTATTGTTCTTTTGATGCTGATTATTTTTAAACATTTTTATTTTGAAGAGAAAAGATTTTTCCTGGCCGGATTTCGAACCCCCCGTCTGCATCTCTAGTGCAGTGCTCTAACATCTGAGCTACCAGGGGTCGTATCCAAGCCAGGCAAATCAAATTAGAGCACTGCACTAGAGATGCAGATGCAGATATTTAAAAATAATCATCATCAAAAGAACAGTAAATAAAAATAAAATATAAATATAAAATTGACTTTTGTCAACAAGATCCTAATAAAATTAATGTTCAATGAATATTCTTCCCTGTGTAATCATCGAAAAATTGCGAGAACACAGGAATATAGGATCGGTAAAGAGAATTGATTTGTCTTGGATACGACCCTGGTAGCTCAGTGGTTAGAGCACTTCCTCTTCAAAATAAAATGTTAATAACAATACATTATTATAAATAATAAAATATTTCATTTAAAAATCATTGGTTTCTTTTTTAAGCAATATTTATGAAGTTTGTTTGTTTGCTTGTTCATTTAACTTTTTGCTGCTATGGCTAATCGGACGATGCTACATTAGGAGCTCTAAATTTTGCCTATCGAGGTTTTATCAGGATAGGGATTTTTAACGAGTACCTAACATCGTACAGGCTCGGGACCCCCGTTTTACGTCCCTTCCGAAGGACGGCGTAACTAAGGATTTTTTACTCCCTTAAAAAAATCCTAGGGCCACCTGCCGGGCTACGAACCCGCGATCTTGGGTTTAGTAGTTTGTTACGCTAACCACTAGACCACAGGTGACCTCATATTTATGATTTATACTGCTTCTTATTTCAGTGACCCAAATCTCAAGACTTTACAAGTAGCATGCTTATTTCATCTTTTAATTTTTTTTATAATCAATGTTACTTTATCGTGCTTTTTCGTGGTCGTTTTTCCCATACCGATAATCTGGGTGACATTCTTACTTCAATGAATAATTTCTCAGATTGAAATTATATAAAATATTATTATTTGTTGAATAATATTAATTTACATTTAAGGAAATGAGGAATAAACTACGTCCAGACAGAGGTAAAAAAAAATCTCTTATAGAGGGAGGACTTTTTATTGGTAAGCCAACGCTTTGACCCACATTCTAGGTCTTCTTCGAGGCTAGTTTTCTTTTTCATTTTCTTTTCTTTCTTTT